>JBBPUB010000237.1:0-21222 GCA_038094415.1 Xerocomus alliaceus | reverse complement strand
TTTCCTCTCACATTATCTTCAATCAAGATTCAAAGTTCATCTCTCACTTCTTCTGCTTACTCAAAAAAGCCCTCAACATCCAGCTCTACTTCATCTCTGGTTACCATCTAAAGGGGAATGGTCAAACAGAGCATATGAACTAGACCCTAGAATTGTACCTTCAAGTCTATTGCAATTATTAGCAGAACAACTGGTCTAAACTTCTTTCCTTAGCAGAGTTCACATACAACAATGCTTTAAATGCAACCACCAGAGTTTCTCCCTTTTTTGCTAACAAGGGCTACCATCTGAACTTGACAGTACATCTGGAGAGGGACCTCACCTCTGCCAGAGTGCAAGAATACTCCATTAACTTCAACTTCCTTCATTCCTACCTCCATAGGAAGATTGCTGCCACTTAGAAATGATATCAAGGTCCTGCTAATGCCAAGTGAACTCTAGCACTGGACTTTAAGGTCAGTGACCAGGTTTTTATCAAGGCTAAGTACTTCTAATCCATATGCCCCTTTAAAAAATTATTGAAGAAAAACTTAGGACCTTACACTATTATTGCCCAAGCTGGTATACACTCCTTCACACTCCAACTTCTGATTACTATGAAGTCTATACATTTGGTCTTTTATATATTCCAATTAGAACCCTCAGTTCTAAACACAATTCCAGATTAGACTCAGGCTCCACCATCTCTGGTTAAGATTGAAAGCAAATTGGAGTATGAAATAGTAGAAATTCTTGATTCAAAGATTGACTATAGATGAAGAAATTGCAAATTGTTATACTTGTTATGCTGGTCTAGCTATAAAGGTACTAAAGATAAGACCTCCTGGCTTCTAGCCATGGAGCTTGGATATGCCTTCAAACTTATTAATAACTCTTATTTGCAGTACTTAGACAAGCCTGGACCTTACTCTGCTTGCTCACTTCATTTTGATCTTGTTTCATATAGCCAACACATGTCCATTACAGTTCACTACAATGTCCTTCTATCTATACTACACTTTCAACTCATACTTGCTCCCTAACTCCTCCTCCACAAACTCCCTTCTCATTACCTTCTTCTTCTCCACCTTCAACTCCACCAACTCTATTGCCACCTCTTTCTGCACTCCACTCTGCACTCCTATGTCCATATTTATGTCTAACTTGTACACCTTCTTTGCCTTTAGCCACACCAGCTCCTCCTCCACCTGTGTCTAGCAGATCTACTATTTTATCTGTGCCCTGACTGTCTTCTGGAGTCCTTTGCTCAACTCTGAAATGCCCTGAAGGGCCTTTATCCACTCCAGAGCCAAATCCCCCAAGCCACTAGGTCTGGCTACCATGCTACTCTCCTTTATTCTCACCCTTTTTGCTGGCCTTTCCACTTCCATGACAGCCCTCTTCCTTCACCACTCTAGCTTTTTCTCTCTGGGCCTTGTGGCACTCCATGCATGAGGTTGACTTGCCAGGTCTGAGCTAACACTCAAGCCTATACTTATTGCATCTCTGGCATATGGAAGATTTGCTCTACACCCATGCCTTTCCCTTGCTCTGGCTCTGCTAAGCAGTCATCTCCACCACCTGTGGTTAGTAAGTTCCATTCAGTTCCTATGGAGGCAGCACTTACTCTTTTTTTCATGGCCTCCTCTGCCACCTTCCATGTCTGCTCCATCCTCCATACCTCCACTGCCACTGCCTCCACCTTCTTCCTTGCCTTCTCCTTTGCCTTCCTCCATGTCTTTTCTTCCTTTCTCACCTTCACTCTTTGTCTCCACTCTGCTACCTTCACATTCCACAATGTATTATCATCATTCTTGCACTCTACAAGATGGGCATTGTCCCACTTCTTGATATTGGTGTATGGTTGTTGGATTTCAAACATGATGTTGATTTGAAGTTAAGGTGCAACCACAGACTAACTGAATTTATAAATTAGAAACCAATGAAATTTGAACTCTACTACTTCATATTGTCTACTGACTAATGGTCTTCAGGGGTTCAGGCCTAAGAAGGGGATACTGTCACATACCACTTCAACTTTAGTACTCTAGTATTCTTTGGTGTGATTACCAGTAAGATATTTTTTATTTTGTCTCTTGTATTCTTGATTTGTATAATCTCCTTCTAGTTAGTCTCATTCTTAATTCCTCTGAGCAGATGTCTCACTTAGTACAACAGCCTGATATCTGTCTCTAACTTTAATATATCATTACTCATCTGTTTCATCTTTAACAATCTGTCACATTCCATTACTAATCCACCTAGACTCTATAGTATAAATATGGTACTTCAACTTGTACATACTTCAGTTTAAATATCAAATTAGTCTCCTCCTCACACTTCCAATCTTGAGCTCTATACTCATCTGATCTCTGACTCTGAGGATAACAAGTATAAGAGTGCAACATATAAGTTCTGTGTCAAATGTCCTTACCTCCTTCATTCCATCCATCCTTTTCTTTGTTAGCAGCTGGAATGCACTCAGCTGGAGTTCACTGTTAGAAACTATTATATTGAGATCAAACTAAGTACACATTACCTGGAGTTCACTGTTAGAAACTGGGAATCACAAACAGTGAACTCCAAGGCTTGTACAGAGTATGATAACAACATCTATAAATATAAACAATCAACCATATTCAGGTTGAGCACTGCTTATACTCTAAATGGTAAAAATGCATAACCAATAACTATAACATTCTTGCCCTCCCATTGCAACTCTGGTCTGGACATTATTAGACTTGTCTGAAGGACCCAGACTTGACAAAAGCCACCAGAGTGTTTGTAAGTCTGAATGGCATAACTAGCCACTCATATGAGCCATAGCAAGTCTGAAAAGAAGTCTTCCACTTATTACCCTTAGTAATGCAGACTAGATGGTATATATGCCAGAGGTTGAGTTTGATATAAATCTTTGCTTAGCTCAGAGTGTCTAGGAGGTTAGAGATATGGGGGAGAGGATAGCAGTTTGTCTTTGTAATCTTATTGAGTCCTCAGAAGTCAATGTAGAGATAAAGTGACCTGTCTTTTTTGTGAACAAAGAGGACTGGAGCAGCATGGATGGAGAATAAGAGGTGGATAAATCCATTAGCTAGGTATTTATCAAGGAACATTTGGAGTGCCTCAAACTTAGAGGCAAAAAGGGAGTAGATGGTGCCCAATAAAGGGGATGTGCCTTCTTTCAAGTCAATTTTGAGGTCATGTTTGTAGTGCAGGATAAGAATAGAGGTCCTATTCTTGCTGAACACATCCATGAAGTCATGGTAGTCTAAAAGGACTTTGAAAAGATCAACTAGATCTGAAATGGTAGAAGACACTTGAAGTTTGGTGTCCTTGGGGCAGAGTTGCAGGCTAAATTGAATAAAGTCCTAGAACTGACAGATCAATGCAAACACAGGTGCATTGATCAGTGCAATGGGCAGAGTCTTGTGATCATAAAAATATAGGATATCAGAGAATGCAAAATCAGCTAGAGAATGCAGGTCCAAAGGCTGCAGAGTTAAGCTTGGAGTTGTTGGCATGGTCTATCCAGATGTATAGAACAAGATACTGCTTGAAACCCAATCAATCAATGGATTGTAGTGGATGAGCCAGTTGTGTCCTAGTATAAGGAAACAGAATTCATTCAATAAAGTGATGTAGAACATCATCAGGGTGATATCACTGGTTCTGAAGCAGATAGAGAGGTTAAGAGCTTGAGTGATGGAGGAGTTGAAAGTTCCATTGAATAGCTGGAGTTCATGCAGAGGAATAGAGTATAGGGAAAATTCATGATTATTAACAAAGATAGTGTCTATAAAATAGTTAGAATCTACAAGTGCAGAAAAGAATAGAATATCATATGAGAGTATTGAAATAAATGACATGAGGGAGTGGGGGTCTGAGAGAGCAGACACATTGAGTTGGACCTTTTTTGGTGCATGGGCAGAGTCAATGCAACCTTGAGTTTATGTAGAGTCTACAAGGTTATAGACTATTTTTTTGCCTTCAAGTTAGAGGCCTCTGGTTTATCTTCCAAAGTTGCAATTGTAGCCACATGAGCCTTGAATGTTCAAAATGATGACTTTGGACATTTCTTTGCCTTGTGACTAGCTTGGCTATAAAACATACATAAGTTGTTGTTAAAGCAGTACTTATGCTTGGCCACTGTAAGTTTACTGTCTTTTTCTAGCATTAACAACAGATTTGGATTGAATGGTGTGAAGGATCCAGAGTTGAAATTACTTCTGAAGTTAGGGGTTGAAAAGCCCTTGGTAGAGCTTCTAGGCTTAGTGTTAAAGGTGGGGGTGGATGACATTGTAAAGGTGGAGGCTCTGGAATTGTTGTTTCTAGAGTTGAATCTGAAAGTCTTATTGATCCTGGAGATTTCTTCTTAACACTTCCAGTATTGGTGGTTGATTTGTTGCACCATTATACAAAGATTATGAAGATTGCTTGATTTGCTAAGCTAAAGCAACTTGTCTTTGATTCTATTGGAAAGTCTGTTATGGAAACTCCAGTGGAGTGCTTTAGAGCTCCATTTCTAAACTTGGCTTGCCAGTCAGTTCTAATGAACTAACATAGTCCTTGACAAAGGTGCAGATGTCTGGCTAGGTATTCTCATGGTGAATAAGTTCCAAGATGCAGTTCTAGCTGAAATGATTTGCAGCAGAGTAATCATGAAAGTAGTAGAGAATCTGAAGTCAGAGATCTTTAGCTTTGAGGATATAGATGTGATTGTTTTAGAGTAGGAATCCTTTGGAATTGACTGTTTAGTGAGGGTTATTAATAGACTCAGAGGAGAGAATATAGGATGCAACTGGATTGTTGGGAGGATATCAGAGCAGAGTTGCTCAATGTTGACTAGAAGTGAGACCTGGAGTGTTAGAGTAGCTAAGTAAGTTGTGTGAAGAGATGCAGCAAGCTGTTCATAGATAAATATGGGCTAGAAATTGTTGGGGTTGATGCAAGCAGAGTCTTTATCCCTCTCTTTTAAATAGATGTCCCAACATCTAGTTAGTATATTAGGTTTACAGTAACTTTCAAAACCATTCCAATAACTAATCCCTGATGCAGAGTGCAAAACACCCTGCAATCACATGGGGAAATTTCACTTAGCTTTGGTGAAATCAAATAAAGTACAAACTCTTGGCTACAAACTGATTCTTGGATTATGGAGCTTAGTGGTGGAGAAATCCATGAGGTTTTTATGATCAGTAACAACATCAATTAGAATTCTGAAGCCTTTAAGGAAGTTATGCCAATTTCTAAATGCCTCAAAAATCACCAATAACTTCTTGTCATGCATATTGTAGTTCAACTCTAGCTTTGTAAGGGTATAGAAATAGAATGCAATAGGATGAAGTTCAGATTTGAAGCTAGTAATAGACAGAATGCTAGTGATGGCATAATTAGAGGCATTGATTTTGATGGTAATGGAGACATTTAGAGTCCAGTGAATTAATACTAGAGCAGAGATAAAGGCTTTCTTCAGCCAATTGAAGGATTTGTGATAGTTGTCTAAGAAGTTTCAGGGAACTCCCTTACAAGTAAGCTGTGTGAGCAGAATTATAATGTCCAAGTAATTTTGAATAAGGCAATGGTAGAAGTTGGTGAAGCCAAGGAAGAACTAAATGTTCTTAACTCTATAAGGCTTTAGCCAATCCTGAATTGCTTTAACCTTGTCTGAGGCCATAGTAAGCCTAGAGAGAGAAAGAATATAACCAAGGTATTCAACAGACTTTAAGTGGAACTTGCACTTCTCTGGCTTCAGATATAGACTATTAGTGTAAAGACACTAAAGGACTTCCCAGATGTTCTTGTAGTATGAGGTGATGTTTTGGAAGTAAATGAGAATATTGTCAAGATAGATCACAACAGAGACATCCAGCATATCAGTAAATATGGAGTTGATAAAGCACTAAAAGACAGCTAGAGCATTGGTGAGACCAAAGGGCATTACCAACCATTCATAGAAGCCATAGCAGATGCAGAAAAAGGTTTTCCACTCTTCTCTAGTGGTAATGTGAACTAGATGATATGCATGTCAGAGATCAAGCTTGGTGAATATTTTGGCACTACTAGGAGCTTTCAGGAGATCAAAGATATAGGATAGCAGATAATGGTCCTTCTTTATAATTTTGTTTAGACCTCAGAAATTGACACAAAGGCAGAGGGAGTCATCCTTCTTGTAGATGAAGAGCACCAGTATGGCATGTGGAGATGTAGATTACTGGATGAAACCAATGTGAAGGTGTTTATCCAAAAAGTTCTTAAGGGTCTTCTATTCTATGGAAAAAAGGAAGTAGAGCTGACTAATTGATGGTTTGATACCTTTCTTGAGATCAATCTTTAGATTGAATGGATAGTGCTCAGGGAGTATATCCACCTTCTTCTTGCTAAAGACATTTGCAAAGTCATGGTACTCTAAGGAAACTCTGAAGAGGTCTAGAGATATCTTTAAAGCATTGAAGACTATAACTAAGTGAGCTTTAGTGGAGTTGATATCTTAAAGGAAAAGAGCAAAGGGAACAGAGCCCTTCAACTTGCAGATATGATTAAATGCAGCTGTGTTGACAAAAGAAATTGATAGGCATGTAAGCCTAGAAACTCTAGACAAGTCCAGGAATATAGTCTCTAGAGGATAAGCTGAGTAATTGTTGAATGATAGAGGAAGAGAAATAGAGTTTAACTCAGGAGACTTGGAGGTTAACATTGGAATTGGTACCCCACCTATAAAAGTCTAGAATGTTATACTATCTAATATCCAATCAATCAACAGATTGTAGTGGATAAGCTAGCTATGCCCTAATACTATTGCACAAGAGGGATCCAGCAAGGTTATATAGAACATATTGGAGGTGGTTTTGTCAGATAAAAAAAGTATCAGAAGATCTATAATGGAGTTGATGTTGGAGGTAGAGGAGCTGTTAAAAAAACAGAGAAAAAGCAGGAAAATAAAGTTTGTAGGAATTTTGTGGGTCTTAACGAATATGGAGTCTATGAGACAGTGGGTAGAACTGGAGTCAAGTAGACATGAGATAGAGGATATTAAAATTGATCATTCCAGTTCTCTGGAAGGAAGTCTGAGGGAGCAGGAAGTCAAAGTGGAGTAGCAGAGTAAAGGGGTGTGTCTCAGCATAGGACTTATGTGTTGTGCCTTATGTAGGTTTAACTCTTTGAAGAAGAAATGTAGGGGTAGAGAGGGAGACAATCAGAGTTATTCAAATCAATATTTAGACTAAAAAGTATATAATGAAGTAACTATGATATTTATACTACTAGAGTTGTATCACATTACTAATGGAGTAGCTGTGGAACAGAATAATGAGTAAGATAGAAAGGAGAAACTCAGAGCCATGCACTAGAGATATGATACACCAGACTATACATCTAAGAATGAAGATTTAACAAAGTGGACAGACATAGCCAATCAGAGAACAAGGATTAACATAAAAGGAAATGTCACATGGATTCATATGTCCTATATACACAAATGGAGGAGATTACTCCAGAGGAGTCAAGAAGTTGGATGTGGAGTTCTGGAGTAGGGATGGCATATGACAAAGGACAGATTAAGAGTTAGAATGAATACTATAGATTTAAGGAAATTAGAATCAGAAAGAGCAGACACATTGAGATGGAGTTCCTGAGGTGTACAATCAGGAATAACATAACTTCCAGACTGTGTAGTTTTATAGAAGCCACACTCTATTTTTTTACCTCTAAAAAAGCAGAGCTTGTTGAGGCTTTTGTCAAAGTAGCTGCAGTAGCATGAGCCTTTGAAGCTCTAGAGCTGGATTTTGGATACTCCTTGGCAGTGTGCCCAGATTACCTATAGAACAGGCAGAGACCTTGGCAAAGACAGCATTAGTGCTTCTCAGAAAAAAGCTTGTCATTCTTGCCCAACTTGGTGGAGATGCTGTTAGCATTGTTAGCATCTTTATTCTTGGATGAATTTTTTATCACCTCTGGAAGATTTAGAGGGCAAGGAGTTGAATTCCTTGGACTTGGATTTGTTTTTGGGCTTGTCAGAGGTGCTTGAGTTGTTGTTTAAGGATGTCAAGTTGAGGAATTTGTTGTTAGAGTGGCCTCTGAAGTTTAAGCCACTTGGCTTGATTGCTTGGAAGATTTTCTCCTTTCACTCCCAATACTAATGGTCTATTCTTTGGACCATCTTGTGAAGTTTGGCAAGGGTATTGGGCTTGCCAAGATGAGATATCTTGTTTTTAATCCAGTCTGAAAGTCCCATGTAGAAACTCCAGCAGAGCACACTATGGCCCCAATTCTGGATCTGGCTTACTAGATGATTCCATTCAATAATATATCTAATAATGTGTTATGAGTCTTTTATTTGAAATTGCTCAAGTTAAGCTTCTGCATTAGTGATGAGGTTGTGAGGTCCAAAGTTGGACTGTAGTTTATATAAAAATATCTGCCAGTTATTCATTCACTTTGGTTGGAGATGCAGGAGTTGGTTCCAAGCAAGTCCAGTTTGAAGTAGTCTAGGACTATGCTTTCAAGATATGATTGTGCAAATATTACCTTAATCCTATCAGTATAATAGATCTTTGAGTTTGCTTGAGAGTTTAGTTTGCACTGAATGACAAAAGGCTGGAGCTTCTTAGAGTCTATTCCATTAATTGGATCTGGCTCTCAGACCTTTGCTTTTGGGATATCAGAGTTGCCATTATGCCTGAGGGCCACTCTGGTCATGTCCCAGATCACATTAGCAAGCTACACAAATGGTTCATAAGCTAGTAGTATGTAATTGAGATTGTTATTTGAATTCAGAGGCCAGATCATTATCAGATTGATTGAGGTTGTCATTGGACAAATTATTGTCCAAATTATCACCACCATCACTGTCATTACTACCATCACCAGAATCTGAGGGCAGAGGGCTGCTGGCATCATTAGAAGGTCCTTGTAAGCCATTTATCTCAGGCACTGAACAAATTGATGACTAAAAGCAAGACTAGTCACCAGCCAACTTCTAAAAACAAGAAAATGAAGATTGTTCTGAGGGTAGCACCATTAGATGGAAGTTACATCTAAAAATGCTGAAAATCAAGGGGACATGGCCATAAGTGGTAAAGCTGATGTATTTACTAGAAATACTATAGGGACTACTGAAGGTAGTTATAATTCTAGAGCAGGTGTTGTAAGTGTGAGTGCAAGACATGAGGTTTTGAGGACTAGAATAAGATGTGAGTATAAATATACTGTCAAGTCCAGTTTCTTTAGAATGTTACTTCAGATAAGTTCAAGCTAGTGGGGCAGAGGTACAGAGATTAGTATAGAGGTGGACTAAAGTCCAGATGGAGGTAGTAATAGGGTGGACTTAGGAGTGTAAGAACTTAGCATAGAATATATATGTTGTGCTCTTTCTCTAGTCTGATCCTTATTGAGACAGAGGTAAGGTAAAGAATAGAGATAAGGAGACTAGAGGAAGTAAAGAAAACTTAGTCAATATTCATACTAGAGAGAATACAGTAGAATTGTATAGAATATATATATTATGGAGAAACACTACTAGAATAGAGTATATACTATAGGATGGAGTCTGATAAAATAAAGTCTGGAGCTATGACTGGTATTAGCAGTTACTGAAGCTATGCTCTATAATGAACTCTAAGTAATGGAGAATGGAGACTGCAAAACCAATACTAAAGGAGATGTAAGATAGAATAATAAAAAGAACAATAACAGGTAAAGTTCAAAGATGAGAAATATCTTTCTAAGGAGATCATATCAGAGTTGTACTGCACTGACTGGAGTTGAAGTCTAGGATATGACAATATACTCTAGCACCCTGTATAGTAGTTCTTCATTCTTGGTCTATGCAATTATATATAATCTTGAGTCCACTGTAGTTTCTGCATTGTGTTCCTCTGCCTTCAGCACCTTTAAATCCATCACTAGACCCAGCTTACCTTTATACCTTTGTCCCTACATAGTAACTCAGGCTACTTATGTAACATTAGTAATCTAATGTAACTCTAAAAGTACAGTGAGCTCCAAAACTATTGCAATAACTAAAATACAGTGTATGCAGTGCACTGCAATCACCTGTAGGAATTTTGCTTAAGTTATGTAGGAAAGAATAAAGTACATACTCTTGGCTATAAGGTCAGTCCCTGGGTCATGTAATTTCATTCACATACAGCTGAGATATGTCCAGTTTAAAACAGCAACACCATTGCAATAGTTTTGCACCTTTTAATAAAAATATGCAATATCATTGAAATAAAGCTATATTTGATGGTGTTTGGGTGTACAAACAAAGATACACATTGAAATACCATGTCTGAGTTTGAAATAGCTCATACACATCTTTATTTCAAACTATATCCATCATGAGAACCATCTCTTTTACTTAAAAGGCTAATGTTCTCTCTATGCTTGATGCTGGCCAATCTGCCCACTCTATAGCTGCTGCCACTGGTCTCAATGTATCCACCATCTCTAGACTTCACTTTAAGGAGTGTTCTAAGATCCAGAAGTCTACTAGAGGTTGTTCATTAAAGCTTTTCTCTGCCAACATCCATTATGCCATTTGTTTCATTTCCACTGGACAGGTAGACAATGCTGTTCAAGTGGCCAAAACCCTCAGCAATATTATTAACCAGCCTCTCTCTGCCACTATAGTGTATAGACACTTGAAAAAGACTGGTATAAAGGCTGTGGTGAAGTCAAAACACCCCCTTCTTGCAGCTAGACATTACAAAGCTTGTTTGGACTTTGCCTATGCTCATAAGGATTGGACTGTAAAGGATTGAAAGAAGGTAATATGGTCTGATGAGACTAAAATCAATTGCCTAGGGTCAGATGGATGTTAGTGGATGTGGAAAAAGGCAGGTGAGGACCTTAGTGATAGAATAGTGCAAGGCACTGTCAAGTTTGGAGGAGGTTCTTTGATATTATGGGGGTATATAACTTGGTAGGGAGTTGACTATGTTGCTAAGATTAATGGTAGGATGGATGAAGACCTTTACCATTAGATTTTGAAGGATGAACTGCTGAATACCCTACAGCATTATGGTCTTAATCCACCTAATGTTATCTTTCAGCAGGACAATAACCCCAAGCATATCTGTAGGAAGGTAAAGGAGTGGCTAGAGGAGCAGGATTTTAATACCATGGAATGGCCTGCACAGTCTCCTGACCTCAACCCCATTGAGCATCTCTAGTGCTATTTGAAAAGAAAACTTGCAGAGCATGAAAACCCTTCTAATAGAATCTTGGAGTTGTGGAAGAGAATTCAGATGGAGTGGGAAGGGATACCAGTTGAGGAGTGTCAGAAGTTAATTGAAAGCATGTCTAGAAGGATTGAGGTAGTGATCAAGGCAAAGGGAGGCTATACCCATATATCCAAATACTAACCTGATATAATAAGGTGCAAAACTGTTGCAATGGTGTTGCTGTTTTAAACTGGACATATCTCAGCTGCATGTAAACAAAATCATATGACCCAGGGACTGATTTTATAGCTGAGAGTATGTACTTTATTCTTTCACACATAACCTAAGCAAAATTCCCACAGGTGATTGCAGTGCACTGCACACACTGTATTTTAGTTAGTTATTGCAACAGTTTTGGAGCTTACTGTATATAAACTGTAGTTACTCCATTATACTTTCCTCAGTCTAAATATTAATTTGGATAACTCTGATTGTCTCCCTTTCTACTTCTACATTTCTTCTCCAAAAAGTCAAATCTACACAAGATATGATATATAAGTCCTATACCAAGACTCACCCCTCCATTCTACTACTCTACTTTAACTCCCCACTCCCTTGGACTTTCTTTTAGAGTATCAGAATGACTGGTTTTAACATATACTAAAGTACTAGAGTTGAAGTGATATGTGACAAAAGACTTACAATGACTCAAAAAATTATTCCAATACTAGGCCATTTTGAACAAATGGGTCAATTGCCAAAGATATAGGACAAACAAGATCAAACTCTTGCAGGGTTAAAGGTAGTACTTGCTTTTGGCATTCTAACACTGCTTAGATCATATCATTTGGTTATTATGGCACTGAGATATAGCCATTTTAAAATGACATATCTATTATATGCCATTCCTACTCTAAAACTCTACATTTAACTTCTCAACTCCTCTGGAGTGATCTCCTTTGTTTGTATGCATATAACATCTGGACCCATGTGACATTTTCTTTTATGTTAATCTTTATTCTCTGATTGGCTATGCCTGTCCACTTCATTAATCTTCATTCTTAGATGTGCAGTCCAGCATATTAGTTTTCTCCTTTTCCTCCTACTCATTAGCATGTTTTGTAGTTACCCCATTAGTAATGCAATACAACTCTGGTAGTATAAATATCATAGTTACTTCTTTGTACATTTCTTAGTCTAAATATCAATTTGAATAACTCTAGTTGTCTCTTCTTTTATCCTTATATCCCTTCTTCAAAGAGTTAAATCTATACAAGGTACAATACATAAGTCCTGCACTAAGACTCACTCCTCTACTCTATTACTCTACTCCCACTTCCACTTTCTTGGACTTTTTTTTGGAGAACTGGAGTGACTGATCTTAATAGTATATTCAGACTCTCAATTATGTAGATTTTCTGTCACCATCAAGCATGAGCAGTCATCAGTACTACCCATCCCAATGTAAAGTCCTTCAGTTCATGTTTAGTAGTTATTACTCCATCTCAGACAATCTTAGCATCTCTACTCATCCTTAGTCCTCTGCCTCTGTGCACCTCATGCACTATGGAAGCTATGTCTCTACAACCTCTAGATTATTTGTGGGCACTTTATCATCTAGAGATAGACATACTCAGTCCTCTCTGTTGTACTCTACTCATTCCAGTATACATTCCATTCCTAGAAACAGCACTCCACTTGCCTTCAAACCTTTTGCACAATTTGCTAATGTCATCAATGCCATAAACTTCAAACTCCTATCCAACTCTGCTTTAACCACTTCTAAAATCTGTTTGCTAGATCATTTTAATGGCCTCCATCCATTGAAACTCTGTTCCTTCATCACACAATGTGAACTTAACTTCCAAGTTCATCTACACTCATTTTATACTAATTGAGCCAAGGTCACATTCATGTAGTCTTATCTCTCTAGCACTATATTAAAGTATTTTAAGCTGGACCTTCTCAGTGTTAACACTCTGTAGGATCATCCATTATGGATGAATGATTGACACTCATTTCTTTACAAACTTTAGTTAAATTTCAGCTCTTACAATCCAGTCACCAATGCTAAGGCAGCTCTTGCATTACTTCATATGTCTGACTCTAAGAGGATTTTCTAATACATAGTTGAGTGGAATTACACTGCTTTCCAGGTCTGAAAATGAAGCTCCAGTACATTTTGCTAAAGCTTCTACTTGGAATTTCCTGATTGCATCAAAGACAAACTCTCTTGTTTTAAGAAGCCTTCTACTATCTATAAACTCTATTTTATTGCTCAGAAAATTGACTGCCAGTATTGAAAATGTCAGAAAGAACAAACTAGCAACCCTCCTCCCTTCTCTAACTTGTCTTTATCAACTCTATCCATCTCTGCAACTCCAGATAAGCCTTTCACAGATTTTCTCTTTTTCTCAGACATTCTCACTGAAGCATCACCTATAACTCATGACCTCTCATCCTCTAATTCATCCAATCCTCCAACTCTGCTCTTGAACCCTAATGGTTACCTTTATCCAGAAGAATGACTTCACTACATCAACCTTATACTCTATATGTTCTGCAGTTCTGTAGGACACTTTGTGACTTCTTGTCTCTGCTCCAACTCTTGTGCTACCATAATGCATGCATCTGTTCCCTCCTTTATGTCCTCAAATTTCTCTGACTTCTTTTCCTCATTGAATAATTGATTTCTGCTCTTCTCTAAACCTTTGTCCTTCCTGTCTTTATTCCTGTATTATCTGATATCTGGTATACAGTGACCTCAAAAATCCTTTCCATGTTGGCCTCATTTGTAGTGTGTAATGCACACCACCTACTCCTATGGGAATTTCACTTAGCCTTGGTGGGGCTATAAATAGAGTATACTCCTGGCTATTAAATTAGTCTCTAAGTCATGTGATATAATTCACATGATGTGAAGATATGACCATTTTAAAACAGTTATGTTATGAAAAGAGTTTTTTGCACTTTTGCATTTACAAGGGTATTTGGATATTATTAGTACTTGGTATACCCTTCTTTTGCTTTCAGCACTGCTTGAATCCTTTTAGGCATGCTTTCAATTAGTTTTTAACACTCCACAACTGGTATTCCCTCCCACTCCTCTTTAACTCTTTTCTACAACTTATGAATTTCACTAGAAGGTTTTCATACCCTGCAAGCCTTTTTTTAAAATACCCTCAGAGGTGCTCAATAGGGTTTAGATCAGGAGACTATGCAGGCTAGACCATAGTCCTAAATTTATGCTTCTCTAACCACTTCTTGACCCTTTTGCAGGTATGCTTGGGGTCATTATTCTGCTAAAAAATGATGTCAGGATGATTGAAACCATAATACTTCAGAGTTTGCTGAAGTTCATCCTTCAAAATCTAAAGGTAAATGTCCCCATCCATCCTACCATTAATCTTGGTGACAAGTTCCACCCCCTTCCAAGTCATACAGCCCCACATCATTAAGGAACCACCATCAAACTTGAGGGTTTCTTGTACCAGTCTATCACTAAGCCCCTCACCTGCCTTTTTCCATGCCCATTTATGCCCATCTAATCCTAAACAATTGATTTTGGTCTCATCTAACTATATCACCTTCTTCCAATTCTTCAGAGTTCAATTCTTGTGAGTATAAGCAAAGTCCAAACAAGCCTTACAATGTCTAGCAGAGAGAATGGGATGTTTGGACTTAACCACAGCCTTCATATCAGATGTAAAGATGGACTATACTGGTAGAAGGGAATTGGTTTATAATGTTGGTGAGGGCTTTGATTACTTGAACAGCATTTTCAGCTTTGCCAGAGGTAATAAGATGTTGGGCATGGTGAATGTTGGTAGAAGAAAGCTTGCAGGGACAACCTCCCATAGCTTTAGAAAGAGTAGAATGGCTCTTGGAGTGAAGTTTGAATACAGTAAAAGGGCTAACATCAGTTTGCTTGGCAATGAATTCACCAGATTGGCCAGCATCAAGCAAAGAAAGAATAGAATTTTATTGGATAAGGGAGAGGGATCAAACCATAATGGTGGTTGAAAACTAAGGGGTGTGTGAACCTTTTTAAACTCAGATATATTATTGGAATGTATATCTTTGTTTCTACAAGCAATTAAAGCCAATTATTTTATTATATAATCATGATCCTAGTTATCAATTTAAAAATGCAAAAACTCTTTCCATGACATCACTGTTTTGAAATGATCATACAGTGGCTCAAAAAAGTGTTCCAATGTTAAGTCCAGTCCCTCCAGGATGTTACTCCAGATAAGTCCAAGCTAGTGGGGCAGAGATTTAGAGGTTAGTATAGAGGTGGACCAAAGTCCAGACAGAGATGGTAATGGATGGACTTAGGAGTGTGAGGACTTAGTGCAGAACGTATGTGTTGCACTCTTACTCTAATCTGGTCCTTGTTGAGACAGAGGTAAGGGGGGAAACAGGGAGAAGAAGACTGAAGAAGGTGGAGGAAACTTAATTGATATTCGTACTGAGAAGAGTACAGCAAAATCGTACAGAATATATATACTACTGAGAAATGCCACTAGAATGGAGCATATAGGATGGAGTCTGGTAATATGAAGTCCAGAGCTGTGACCAGTGTTAGCAGTCACTGGAGCTATGCTCCATAATGAACTCTAAGTGACAGAGAATGGAGACTGTGGAACTAATACTAAAGAAGATGTAAGATAAAAAGAACAAGGGGTACTATAATGAACAAAGTCCAAAGGTAAAAAACACCTTCCTGAGTAGATCATGCCAGAGTTGTGCTGCACTGACTGGAGTTGAAGTCTGGGATATGACATTCAATATTGGACCATCTTAGATAAGTGGGTCAATTGCCAAAGATATGGGACAAACAAGATCAAACACTTGCAGGATCAAAGATAGTACTTGCTCTTGGCATTTTAACACCACTTAGATCATGTGATTTGGTTGTCATGCTACCAAGATATAGCCATTTTAAAATAACATGTTATTAGAACACTTATTTGAGCATTATGCTATCATTTACAATTTGGTAAATAACATAAGACTTTGACAGCTTCTGATGGATGCTATGCCTTGACCCTGGTTACTTATGTAAATATGGGGTATATAAACATGATGTACTATTCAGCTACTTCATTATCACCATGAAATCCATTTATACCTCTACTAAAGCCAATATCCTCTTCCTCACTGAATCTGGCCTCTTTATTTATAATATTTCCTCTTAGACTAGCCTAGAAAAGTCTACTGTGACCAGGGTCATCAAGGAATTTCTTCCAGATAAGGAAAACATCAAGCTAGTACATTCTTCTAAGCTTTTCCCTACTGATAGAAGAAGAATTGTCACTAGTATTACCACTAGGAAGGCTGAAAATGCTGTCCAGGCTAACCATCTCATTAATTCTACCCTTCCCTCCCCCATCTCCTTCCAGACTGTTCACAATGTGCTTAAGTCTGCTTCTCTCAAGGCTGTGGTTAAGAAAAAGAAGCCTTACTTGTCACTCAAGCATAGAAAACAAAGGCTTACTTTTGTTTTCAAGTATCAAAACTGGACTATGGAGGACTAGACTAGGGTCATTTGGTTAGATGTGACAAAGATCAACAGGATTGGGTCAGATGGGAGGAAGTATATGTGGAAAGTGGCAGGTGAGCCTTTGCAAAATAAGGAGGTTCAAGGAACAGTGAAGTTTGGAGGAGGTTCCTTAATGGTTTGGGAATGTATGAGTTGGAATGGTGTGGGGATTCTGGCAGAGGTAGAGGGTAAGATAAATGCTGAGCAATATGTCTCTATTTTGAAGAACAATCTGCTTCCCAGCATGGAGAGTTCTGGGATTTCTAAGGAGAGCACAATCTTTTAGCAGGATAATAACCTCAAGCACTCCTCAAAAAGAGCTCAGGATTGGCTTGACTCCCATAGGATCAAGCCTCTGGATTGGCCAGCTCAGTCTCCAGACCTTAGTCCTATTGAGCATCTCTGGCAAATCTTGAAAAAAAAGCTCAACAGCTATCCAAGACCATCAAAAGGAGTATGGGAGCTTTGGAAGAGAATTGTGGTGGAGTGGGGCAAGATTGAGGTTGAGGAGTGTGAAAGATTGATTGAAAGTATGCCTAGAAAATTAGAGGCAGTGATAAGGGCCAAAGGAGGGCCCACTAAATACTAAAAGTCTAGATCTAACATGATGCTCAAATAAGTGTCCCAATGAGATGTCATTTTAAAATGGCTATATCTTGGTGGCATGACAACCAAATCACATGATCTAAGTGGTGTTAAAATGCCAAGAGCAAGTACTATCTTTGACTCTGCAAGTATTTGATCTTGTTTGTTCCATATCTTTGGCAATTGATCCATTTGTTCAAAATGGCCCAATATTGGGACACTTTTTTGAGCCACTGTATCTCTGCATTATGTGAATTCTATCACATGATTTAGGGACCAATTTGATAGCCAAGAGTATGCTCTATTTATAATTCCACCAAGAATAAGTGAAATTCCCACAGAGGTAGGCAGTGTGCATCACACACTGCAAATAAGGCCAATATGGAGAGAGTTTTTGAGGTCACTGTATATACAAAGCAGAAGTATAGTTTATATACTATAGAGTTGCATCAGATTAGTAACAGAACAGAGGAGATTCATAAGATATGAATAAGAATAAGTAACCAGATGAATAAGACAGAGTTGGAAAAACAGATATCAGAGGAATCTAGAAGTAGAACTAACTAAAAGAATTTACAAATTGAATGTTCAAGAAAAGAGATAAGAGGGTATCAAGGAGATTATGCTGGAGATGTAGCAGAGATATCACCAGAGTACTGGAGTTGAATCAGTATGTGACAACATCACATTTCTTCAAAAAATTCAATCCTTCTCTACTTTAGCTCTTTTAGTTCTTCATGCCCTCAAAGCCCTACAATTGTGCTCTTTCTCATTTTCTAGATCCATCATATCTGACTGGAAGTTTAATAGTGGATATCTATTCTACCAAGATATGCTATATATTTTATTTGAATATTAATTCTTCCTACTCCTAGTCATTTACTCCTTTTCTATAACAGGATATATAGGCCAATTTCATACTAAAACCTTGATAGAAAGAGACTTCTGGTGACCAGGCCTTGTCACATTCATTAAAAACTTTGTTATGGGATGCACCACCTGTTAGATGTCCAAGATTAATATACACCTATCACATACCAGTTCAACTCCAGTACTCCAGTGACATCTCTAACACATCTCTGGTGTGATCTCCTTGATACCCTCTTATATCTTTTCTCAAACATTCAATTTATAGATTTTTCTAGTTAGTTCTACTTCTAGATTCCTTTGACATCTGTTTCTCCAACTCCATCTTGCTTATCTAATTACTTATTCTTATTTATACCCTACAAATCTTCTCTGTTCTGTTACTAATCTGATGCAACTCCATAGTATATACAGTGGCTCAAAAAAGTGTTTCAATGTTGATACATTTTGAAGAGATTGAAACAGCAGAACTCGAAGGCTGAATGGAACTGGTTCTACTACAAAACTACTTTTAGTAAAAGAGTTAAGGAAATACTAACTCACTGTGTTAAGTAGAGAGTTGAGATGAGTTTTGAGGCTTAGAGATTGAGTTCTGGAGGTAATCCAAGAGACTAGACTAGAGATCTACCCAGCATCATCCTTGGGTTTATATACTACTAGAGTATTTGTACATGTTTGTCTAACCCTAATACCTGATTAGAATATAAGCTGTGTGTCTACAACTAAGGTAAGAGTCCATGTTGTAGCTATTCAATAGCAATAAAGGCATACCATAGCCTTTAGGGCTGAGGGGAGTGGAAATGAATAACACGTTTGATACTGTAGGTGGCAGATCAAATGGAAGAGAAGCCACAGCAGTGGTAATTAGATGGGCTATGCCATAGCCATGCACAGTATGGAAATAAAAAGAATCACATAGTGATTAAAAGGGTGTTGACTACATGTGTTAGAAGATCAGAAAGACATGGTGATTACCATGTGAAAGAATAGCCAAAAGGGTTTAGATCTGATTGGGAAGAAGGGCAGAAGATAAGCACAATTAGATAAGATGAAAAAAATAAGATAAGATTAAGGAAAAAGTATTTGCTAAGTCCATTGTGATTAAGAGTCTATCCTGTACCATATATGATATAGCAAGGATTGTCACACTACTCCCCTCCTAAAGATCATTGTCCAAATGATCAAAGGGGAAACAATGAAGAGTAACTTTAGTGACATTTTCAGAACATTTCTGGAAAAGAAAAAGAAACTGTTCAGGATCAATAGTAAGGGCTCACAGAGCTGAGGGGTGTTTGTGATAGAAGTCAGAAATAGCCTCCTTGGCATTAGTAAGGTTGGAGTATGGCTCCCAAGTTCATTCCATTTTGTTATATCCTTTCCAGTATACCAGATATTCCAGTTGGCATTGCTGATATCTGCTATCCACAATGAAATAAACTTCCTATTCATTGTCTCTATCTTTCATAATCTTAACAGGTCCAGGCTGATCTACAGGCTGTCCTTCAAGACATTCCTTATAAGGTTTAATGTAGGAGATATTAACAACCAGATGAATTCTCATGGAATGCAGAAGTTTTAATTCTACTGCATTGGTTTCCATCAATTTTGTTATGACAAATGGTCCTAGCCATTGTTTTGATAACTTCTTTGATGTACATGTCAATTGAAGGTTTTCCATAGATAGCCAAACCTGTTGGCCAATGGCATATTCAGGAGCATCCTGTCATGACTGATCTGCATACTTCTTTTGATGTGCCTGGGCTGCTTTCATATTTTGTTTTACTTGATCTAGAGTTGCAGCCATATTTGTAGTAAATCTAATGGCAGCAGGAGCTTTATCTGAATGTGAGGGTTCTATTCCCATTCTAGGAGTGTATGATTTTGTGATCTCAAAGGGCGCCTTTCTTGTTGAGGCATGCTGTTTGGAATTGATAGAGAACTGTGCAATGGCTAATCAATCTGTCCATTGATCTTGCTTCTCAGAGCAGAAGATTTATAAGAACTTCTGGACTTCTTTATTGATGATCTTAGATTGTCCATCAGTTTGGAGGTGAAAGGCAGTACTCAGTTTGATATTGATCTTCAAAGATCGATTAATCTCCATCATTACTTGCACTACAAACTGGGGTCCTCTATCAGATATGATGGAGGAAGAAAGCCCATGATGCTTCCATATGTGATTCAAGAACAGTCATGCTGTATCTAGTGTGCTGCATTGTTTCATGCAGAGAATGAGTTCTACTTCTTTTGAGAATTGATCCATGATTGTAAGAATTGTGTCAAAGGATTAAGATTTTGGAAGATCTGTAATGAAATCTGCAGAAATGTGACTCCACAGAGTCTTAGGAATTGATAATGGTATCAACAAACCTTCTGGGTGTTGATTGGTTCCCTTGAATCTCTAACATTTCTTACAATGGCTAACATAAAGGTGGAAATTCCTGGCCACCAATAGAATCAAGAGATCAACTCTAAAGTTTTCTCATGTCCTGTATGACCTGCTATGGGTAAATTGTGGAACATTTACAAAATGTCCATTTTAATTAAGACTGAATTGGAAACATATATATGGTTTTGAGGGTCATGTAGCAATCCATCTTCTCCTTCAACTAGGAAATGTTTTCAGCTAAGATAGATGGTGTCCTTTTCATTGAGCTTACAAAGCTTGTTAAAAATGGCCTTATTGAGTCGTTCTCCTTCATGTGAGATAAGAAGTGGAGTATCTATCTCTATTTGTTCAATTTGTTCTGGCAGAATCATGAAAACTCCTTTGTTATCATTTTCTATTTCAATGGCATGATCCTCTCTTCTAGAAAGGGCATCTGCTTTTCCCATGGTAGCTCTGGGCTTATGAATCCATTTCAGATTGAATCTTAACAGGCATTAAGCCCATTGAGCTTGCCTTTGATTAAGATCTTGTCATGTTTGATACCATTAGAGGTTTTGGTGATCATTCCAGCTCCTTCAAGATAATGTCTCCATTCCTCCAAAGCTCTGATTACAGACAACATTTCTTTATTCAAAATGGGATAATTTCATTTGGCTGGTTGCATACTATGTGATGTGTAAGCAATGGGATGCCAT
>JBBPUB010000236.1:0-21266 GCA_038094415.1 Xerocomus alliaceus | reverse complement strand
TATTCAGTCTCCTCCATTGGAACTCAATTATGAGGGATATGATTGGAGGAGAATTGAAAGAAAAGATCAGCTTTGAAGAGAGTACATCACTGATCACCAACACAAAGAAAGAGGTTGTGGTTGTTCCCCTTTTACTATCAGCTCCTACAAAGTTAGACCAAGAGTTCAAGTCCTCAGACCTCCTTCTTCTGCCTACCCCCAATTCAAATAACTGCAGCTCTGGACCAAGTATTGTAGACACCAGTCAGTCCTCTCTGCATCAGCTGCTCTTGGAAGAAAAGAGGGCATTTTATGCTATAGCTTTGATGGCACAGGCCAGTTTCTATAGCTGAACTTTTAATCTCCTCTGACACAGATCCCTCTCTGGTTGATCTTATTATGAGATCAAAGAAGCACCAGCACTACCAAGAAAAAGACAACACTATCAAGTCTGGTCCCTCTGGGATGTTACTCCAGATAAGTCCAAGTTAGTGGGGCGGAGATTCAGAGATTAGCACAGAGGTGGACTGAAGTCCAGATGGAGGTAGTAATAGGATGGACTTAGGAGTGTGAGGACTTAGCACAGGATGTATGTGTTATGCTCTTGCTCTAGTCTGGTTCTTGTTGAGATAGAGGTAAGGGTAGAGAACAGAGGGAAAGAGACTGGAGGAAGTGGAGAAAACTTAGTCAATATTCATACTGAAAAGAATACAGCAGAATTGTACAGAATATATATACTACTGAGAAATGCCACTAGAATGGAGCATATAGGGTAGAGTCTGGTAATATGAAGTCCAGAGCTGTGACCAGCATTAGCAGTCACTAGAGCTATGCTCCATAATGAACTCTAAGTGACAGAGAATGGAGACTGCAGAACTAATACTAAAGGAGATGTAAGATAAGGAAAACAAGGAGTATTATAATGAATGAAGTCTAAAGGTAAGGAATGCATTCTTGAGTAAATTATGCTGGAGTTGTGCTATGCTGACCAGAGTTGAAGTCCAGGATATGATAGTATCCCCCTCTTAGGTCTGAACCCTTGATGGCCATGTGGCTGAGTAGAGTGTGGAGTGCAGATGTGGAGTTGGTGTGGAGATGTGTGGTGGAGTTTGGTTGATCCATGTGACTCCATTGATTGTTGATCAGAGTCCAAATTTTGTGGCTGGACATATAAGCCCAGATGACATGTGACTAGTCTTTGTGATGATCCTTGCCATCTCATATATGGTCTCTGGTAGACTCTTTATGATAACAGACTTAGCATATACTTTTTGCTTGATCTTATCTTATTGTTTCATGACTAATCTGATTGTGCTTATCTTTTGCTCTTCTTCCCAATTAGATCTATCTCCATTTGGCTATTTTTTGCCATAGTTATTACTGTGCCCTTCTAGACTTCTAACATGTATAGCCAACATTTTTTTAATCACTGAGTAATTCTTTTCATTTCCATGCTGTGCATGACTATGGCACAGTCCAGTTCATTACTACTGCTGCGGCTTCTCTTCCATTTGATCTGCCACCCACAGTATCAAATGTGTTATTCATTTCCACTCCCCTCAGCCCTAGAAGCTGTGGTACACCTTTATCACTATTGAATAGCTACAACATGGACTCTTATCTTAGCCTCATCCCTACTGCATAGGCATAGCATTCTACCTAATTAGGTATTAGGGTTAGACAAACATATACAAAGAGTATAGTAGTATATAAACCCCAAGGACGATGCTGGGTAGATCCCTAGTCTAGTCTCTTGGTTTACACCTGAACTCAACTTCTAAGCCTCAAGACCTTCTTAATTCTCTACTCACCATAGCGAGTTAGTATTCTTTTCCTCTTTTTAGCTGATAGTTAGTAGTAGAGCTGGTTTCAAGTTCACACTTGGAGTTTGGCCATTTCAGTCTCTGATTTTCTCCCACCATTATCAATATGACTTCTATATCCAACCTCCCCTTTCCACTATTGGAGATCACCAAATGGACCTAGAGAGACATTCAGAAAAAACTTAATGACAACAACATAACCATGGCTGTAAAGACTATGGAGCAAGGGTGACAATAGAAAGGGGCAAAAAGAAAGGCTAAGGAGGCAGCATGAAAGAAGGCCAAGACAAAGGCAGCATGAAAGAAGGCCAAGGCAGAGATCTGAGCAGCAGAGAAGAAGAGGTGAGTAGAGGCAGGGAAATGGAGGCACAAGGAAGTGGTGGAGGCAGCCAAGAAAAGGGTAAGTGGCTGTGTTATATGACTATGGACACCACTGATTTGTTATTAGGCCAAGCAAGTCTGGGTCACGCAGACCATGGATAAAGGCAAGGGGAAGGCACCACCATCATGCAACCAGTGCAAGTTAAGGGATGAGTCATGCAAGATAGGAACTGGCAAGTTCAAATCTTGCATTGCCTGTCAAGAGGTGAAGGCAAAGTGCATATGCCTTGAAAATGGCAAGGTGCTGGAGAAGCCTTTGATGAAGAAGCCCACAATCAAATGGAGGCATACTGTCATATACCACTCCAACTCTGGTACTCTGGTACTCTCCAGCATAATCTCTGGTATGATCTCCAGTACGATCTCCTAGATATCTCTTATCTTGTCTCTCATATTCCCAATTTGTATGATCTCCTTCAGTTATTCTCATTCTTAGTTCCTCTGAGCAGGTGTCTCACTTAGTATGACTACCTGACATCTGTCTCTGACCTGTTCTGGACCTGTCTCGAACATCTGTCTCTGACTTGTCTTCAACCTGTCTCAGGCATGTCCCTAACCTGTCTCCAACTTTGATATATCATTACTCATTCTGTTTCACCTTTAACAACCTGTCACATTCTGTTACTAATCCATCCAGACTCCATAGTATAAATATGGTACTCCAACTTGTACATACTTTAGTTTGAATATTAAATTAGTCTCCTCCTCATGCTTCCGACCTTGAGCTCTACACTCATCTGACCTCTGACTCCAAGGATAATGAGTATAAGGGTGCGACACATAAGTCCTGCACCAAACATCCTTGCCCCCTCCATTCCACCCATCCTTTCCTTACCCTCCCATTGCAACTCCATTCCAGACATTGTCGGACTTGTCCGGAGGACCCAGACTTGACACATACCATGGGAGCAGAGAAAGATCCAAGGCTGTGCAAGAAGGTGTGTAAGGATGTAGAGATGGAGGTAGAGGCAGGGCTAAGCAGGAAGAGTGGCATCAAGCACATCCTTCAGGATATCAAGCTGGCAATCCAGTCATTGAACAACCACATTCAGACCCAGACATACCTGCTCTACCAGCTCATGGAGCTCAAGAAGGTGGAGGTGTTCAATAATCCAGAGGAGGAGATGGGGAATAAGAACATGGTGAAGGCCACAGAAGAGTTGGAGGGGCTGAGGGAGGACTACAAGAAGTCCAGAATGTCACCACCATTGCCCCCATAGTGTAATATTAGTTTTTCAGACTTGTATAAATAGCAACAGAGTTGAATGAAAGAATGGAAGGAAAAATGGAAAGAAAGAAAAGGAATAGAACAGAAAGGAAAAAGAAAAAAAGGGAATCTTGAAGTTGTATAACATTAGATGGATAGTGGCCTGGGCTTGTCTGGGTACTTCTTATGAAAGTCCGAAATGAGATCCCTTGCATTTCCCAACTCTGTGGTGAGTAGCCAAAAGGTCTTGTCATCAGTTCCCTCATAGCCCAACCATCAAACCAGATATAGGAGTTAGCAGTGATGCCTTCTCTGATTAATCTTGGAGTTCAAAATCTTCATGATCATGTATTCTGGCTCACCATTGACCTTGACTGGAGGTAGTGGTAGTTGAACATGATTTGGTATACTATTTGGAGTAGAAACTTCTAATTGAGAAATGTGAAAAACTGAATGTATGAAATGCATAGTGTTAGGTAAACATAAAGTAAATGAATAAGAACCAGGCTTAGTGATAATTGGAAATGGGCCTAGATTTTTTTTGTATAGTTTTTTGAATGATTGTGTAGACCTGTCACATACCGCTCCAACTCTGGTACTCCAGTACTCTCTGGCATGATCTCTGGTACAATCTCTGGTACAATCTCCTAGATATCTCTTATCTCATCTCTTGTATTCCCAATTTGTATGATCTCCTTCAGTTATTCTCATTCTTAGTTTCTCTGAGCAGGTGTCTCACTTAGTATGACAGCCTGACATCTGTCTCCGACCTGTCCCAGACCTGTCTTGGACATCTGTCTCTGACTTGTCTCCGACCTGTCTCCAACTTTGATATATCATTACCCATTCTGTTTCACCTTTGACAACCTGTCACATTCTGTTACTAATCCATCCGGACTCCGTAGTATAAATATGGTACTCCAACTTGTACATACTTCAGTTTGAATATCGAATTAGTCTCCTCCTCATGCTTCCAACCTTGAGCTCTACGCTCATCTGACCTCTGACTCCAAGGATAATGAGTACAAGGGTGTGACACATAAGTCCTGTGCCAATGTCCTCGCCCCTTCCGTTCCACCCATCCTTTCCTCACCCTCCCGTTGCACTCCGTTCCGGACATCGTCAGACTAGTCTGGAGGACCTGGACTTGACAGTATATTCAAACTCATACTTGTACTCGTCATACTCACTATGTTGTGCACCCAGACATCCCGACAATGGCTCGAGTCGGTCTTTGGCTCCTCTCACACCATTCCTGGTGACTTCCACAGCCTTAGTGCTAGACCTGTGACTTTCCCATCCATTTCCACTGCACCTCGTCGTCGCACCACTCCTTCTGGTCCTTTCGACTCTCCTCTCACTCCGCTACCGGAAACGGGCCCTGCCTCCCCCCGAATCCGTGAACTCCAGGACAATCCAGTCCCCAGAGAAGAAGGTCTTCATGCTCCAGCCCCTCCGATCCCTGGAGATGATGACGGTGATGATCCTCCAACCAATCCCTCAGAACCACCCAATCCTTCAGACCTGGGTGACCCCTTCGATGATGATGATGAGCAGCAGCCCAACGACGTACCCTTGGCTTTTGAACCATTTAACCAACTTGCCAATGCCATCCGGGACATGACCCAGCAGGCACTCCGGCATAAGTCCTCCAACACTCCTAAAACCAAAGTCCAGGAGCCAGACCCGTTCGATGGACTGGATCCCCGGAAACTCCATCCCTTCATTGTCCAGTGCGAGTTGAACTTCCAAGCCAATCCTAAGTCTTTCTGCCATGATTGTGCCAAAGTCACTTTCATGCAGTCCTATCTCAAGGGAGTCACCCTTGAGTATTTTGAGCCGGATCTTCTCGGCAGCAAACCTCCAGAGCTCTGTCTGCTCTGAATGACCAGCTGGGAAGTATTCCTGTACGAACTCCAGTCTAACTTCGGTCTGCACAATCCCATTGGCAATGCAGAGGCTCGGCTTGAGCAACTCCACATGAAGGATTCCCAACACATCTCCAACTACATAGTCCAGTGGAACTGCCTGGCGAGCCAAGTCCGGGAATGGGGTCCTGGAGCGCTCCACCACAGTTTCTACATCAGACTTCCTGATCGCATCAAGGATGAGTTGTCTCGGCTTGGCAAACCGAGTGACCTCCACAACCTTCACACTTTAGCACAGCAGATTGACCATCGCTATTGGGAACATAGGGAAGAGATTTCTAGGGCCAACAAGGTTCCTGGGTCTAACTCTGGAAATGGTAATTCCAAAGCCACCACATCCATAGCCCTGTCTTCATCTGCTCCCACCTTGGACTCCAAGCCTAGGAGTTCCACAAAAGACTCTAAGGCCTCCAACTCCAGTGGTCACTCCAACTCCGGAACCTCCATGGTCCCCAAATCCGACTTGTCGTCCAAGCTAGGTAAGAACGGCAAGCTCACAGCAGTCAAGCGAAAGCGTCGCTTCAATAATAATCTGTGCATGTTCTGTGGTCAAGCCGGCCACAAGGCTAAAGAGTGCCTGAAGTCATCATCCCAGGCATCCAAGGCTTGTGTGGCTATGACCACAACTCCGGAAGTCAAACTGGAGGCCTCTAGCACAGAGGTGAAAAAATAGTCAGCAGCCTTGTAGACTCCACATGGACTTGAGGTTGCGTTGACTCCACCCATGCACCTAAGGAGGTCCGACTCAACGCGTCCGCTCTCTCAGATTCCCGCTCCCTCATACCTACCATCTCAGTCCTTTCCTATGACATCCCAACCTTCCCCACACTTGTAGACTCCAGATCGTCCGATTGTTTCATAGATACCTCATTCATTAATGATCACGGACTTTTCCCATACCCCATCCCTCCACTTAAACTCCGGCTCTTCGATGGAACATCCAACTCCACCATTACTCATGCTGTTGACCTCTCTATCTGTTTTGAAACTGGTGACATCACTCCAACGATGTTCTACGTCACTCCGCTGGATGGATCCTGTTCCCTTGTGCTAGGACACAACTGGCTCACCTGCTACAATCCATTGATTGACTGGGTTTCGAGCAGTATCTCGTTCCACCCGTCTGGACAGACTTTGCCAGCAACTTTGAGCTCTACCCCACAGCCTCCGGACTTACCTCCTCTGGCTGACCCCACACCCCCTGATCCACCACGTTTCTGTGATCGCAAGGCTCTGCCCATTGTGCTGATCAATGCACCTGCCTTTGCATTGGCCTGTCACCTTTAGGGCTCCTTACAGTTTAGCCTGCAACTCCGCCCCAAGGATACCCAACTCCGTGTGTCTTCCACAACTCTGGATCCTGTTGATCTCTCTGGAGTCCCTCCAGACTACCATGACTTCGCAGACATCTTTAGCAAAAGCAGGGCTTCTAAGCTTGCTCTGCACCATGAACACGATCTCAGGATCAACCTGAAAGAAGGTACATCTCCTCCATTGGGCACCATATACTCCCTCTCCACCTCCGAGTTTGAGTCACTCCGGACATTTCTCGATGAACACCTAGCTAATGGGTTCATTCGCCCCTCCTCTTCCACCCACACCGCCCCAGTCCTCTTTGTCCACAAGAAGGACGGTTCCCTCTGCCTCTGTATCGACTTTCGAGGACTTAACAAGATCATGAAGAAAGACCGCTATCCCCTTCCCCGCATCTCCGACCTCCTAGACGCTCCAAGCTGAGCTAAGATCTATACCAAAATCAACCTCCGGCATGCATACCACCTGGTCCACATTGCTGAGGGAGATGAATGGAAGACTTCGTTCCAGACCCATTATGGCTTGTATGAGTGGCTAGTCATGCCATTTGGTCTCACCAATGCTCCAGTAGCTTTCCAGTGGTTTGTCAACACCATCTTTGCTGATCTATTAGATGTTTGTGTTATAGTCTATCTCGATGACATCCTCATCTACTCTGTGGACAAGGCCTCCCACAAGGAGCATGTCCGGGAAGTGCTCCATCGACTCCACAAACATGGACTTTACACCTGCCCAGATAAGTGCAAATTCCACACCGACTCCACCGATTATCTCGGATACCAACTCTCTCCCTCCAGACTTACCATGTCTCCGGAAAAGGTTAAAGCAATCTTAGATTGGCCCGAGCCTCGAAAAGTCAAGGACATCCAGTCCTTCTTGGGTTTTGCGAATTTCTACAGGCATTTCATTCATAACTACTCTGATATCATTGTTCCCCTGACCTGACTCACATGAAAGGGTACTCCATGGAACTTCTCCGCAGACTGTTGTTCCGCCTTCCAGGCACTCAAGGATGCCTTTACCTCAGCTCCGATCCTTACCCACTGGGTTCTGGATGCTCCAATCATAGTAGAAACTGACACCTCCAACTACGCTATTGCTGGTATCCTCTCTATCCATTGTATGGATGAGGAAATCCGGCCAGTCACTTACTACTCTCAGACGCTCCATTCTCTGGAGCTCAATTATGACACCCATGACAAGGAGCTACTCGCCATCCATGAGGCATTCCGGACTTGGTGCCACTACCTTGAAGGTTCTGGAACTCCGGTTGACATCGTCACTAATCACAAAAATCTGGAGTATTTCACCACTACCAAGCTCCTGACTTGCCGGCAGGCCTGGTGGTTGGAGTTCCTTTCCCAGTTCAATCTGATCATTTGTTTCCACCCCAGACACCTTGGAGCCAAGCCTGATGCCCTTACTAGACGCTGGGATGTCTACCCCAAAGAGGGGGATAGGGACTACGCTCACGTTAATCCCCACAACTTCCGTCCCATTTTTACTCAGGAACAGCTTGCTGCGTCCTTACAGGCTACTTATCTTGCAGCTCCGGTTCTCCAGGCCAGCACCCTCTTCGACATCGAGTCACTTCACAGCAATATTCTCTCTGCCCTCCCCTCCGACCCCATCGCTGCCATCCATCTCTCTGACTCTGACCCCAATTCGTGCTGGTCCATCAACTCCAATGGCTTCCTCTGTTTGGATAATCATATCTATGTTTCGCACGCTGATAACCTCCGACTCCGTGTGCTCCGGTATAAGCATGATCATCCACTATCCAGACATTTCAGACAAAATCGCACTTTGGAGCTAATCCGTCAGGAATATACCTGGCCAGGCATCCGGACATTCGTCAAGGAGTATGTCTCTTCTTGCACAGCCTGTGCTCGAGCCAAGGTCCCTAGACATAAGCCCTACAGACTCCTAAAACAGCTCCCAATTCCTGAGAAGCTGTGGAATTCCATATCCATGGACTTCATTGAACAACTTCCCACGTCCTCCAGACACACTGCCATCCTAGTTGTTGTCGATCGCCTTTCCAAGCAATGTATATTCATCCCGACTGACAATAAGGTGACATCTCCAGAGCTCGCAAAACTCTTCCTCCTTCATGTCTTTTCAAAGCATGGAGTTCCCTCTCACATCACCTCCAATCAAGGTTCGGAGTTCGTCTCTCACTTCTTCTGCTCACTCAGAAAGGCCCTCAACATCCGACTCCACTTCACCTCTGGTTACCATCCGGAGGGAGACGGTCAAACAGAGCATATGAACTAGACCCTAGAGCAGTACCTTTGGGTCTATTGCAATTATCAACAGGACAACTGGTCTGAACTCCTTCCCTTAGCAGAGTTTGCGTACAACAACGCACCAAATGCAACCACTGGAGTTTCTCCCTTCTTCGCTAACAAGGGTTACCATCCGAACTTGACAGTACATCTGGAGAGAGACCTCACCTCCACCAGAGCGCGGGAATACTCCATCGACCTCGACTCCCTTCATTCCTACCTCCGTGAGGAGATTGCTGCCACTCAGAAATAATACCAAGGTTCCACTGACACCAAGCGAACCCCGGCACCGGACTTTAAGGTCGGTGACCAGGTTTTCGTCAAGGCTAAGTACTTCCGATCCACGCACCCCTCTAAAAAATTATCGGAGAAAAACCTAGGACCTTATACCATTATCGCCCAAGCTGGTATGCACTCCTTCACACTCCGACTCCCAGTTACTATGAAGTCCGTACATCCAGTCTTTCATGTATCCCAATTAGAACCCTCAGTTCCGAACACAATTCTGGACCAGACTCAGGCTCCGCCACCTCCGGTTGAAATAGAAGGCGAATTGGAGTATGAAATAGCAGAAATTCTTGATTCAAAGATTGACCGTAGGCGAAGAAATTGCAAGCTGTTATACTTGGTACACTGGTCTGGCTATGAAGGTACTGAAGATGAGACCTCCTGGCTTCTAGCCACAGAGCTCGGACATGCCTCCAGACTCGTTGACGACTTTCATCTGCAGTACCTGGACAGGCCTGGTCCTTCCTCCGCTTGATCGTTCCATTTGATCTCACTCCATGCAGCCAAAACATGTCCATTATAGTTACCTGCGATGTCCTTCTACCTACACTATGCCTCCGACTCAGACTCACTTTCCAACTCCTCCTCTGCAAACTCCCTCCTCATCACCTCTTTCTCCTCTGCCCCCAACTCCACCAACTCCGCTGCCACCTTTTCCTCCGCTCTGCTCTCCACCCCCATGTCTGTGTCCGTGCCCGACCCGTACACCTCCTCCGCCTTCAGCCGTACCAGCTCCTCCACCGCCTGCATCTGGCGGATCTGCCACCTCATTTGCAACCGGACCGCCTCCTGGAGCCCCTTGATTGACTCTGAAATACCCTGGAGGGCCTTCACCCACTCCAGAGCCAAACCCCCAGAGCCACTAGGCCCGGCTACGGTGCTACTCCCCTCCATCCTCACCTGCTTCGCTGGCCTCTCCAATTCCACGATGGCCCTTTTCCTCCGCCACTCCAGCTTCTCCTCTCTGGACCGCTTGCACTTCGCCTTTGCCTCGCAGCACTCCATGCACAAGGTCGACTTGCCCGGTCCAAGCTGACACTCGAGCCCGCGCTCGTCGCACCTCTGGCATATGGGAGGGCTGCTCCATGCCCACGCCTTTCCCTTGCTCCGGCTCTGCTGAGCGGTTACCTCCGCCACCTGTGGTTGGTCAGTTCTGGTCGGTTTCTATGGGGCAGCACTTACCCTTTTTTTTGTGGCCTCCTCTGCCGCTTTCCGTGCCTGCTCTGCCTTCCACACCTCCTCCTCTGCCTTCCTCCATGCCTCCTCTTCCTTCCTCACCTTCGCCCTCCGCCTCCACTCCACCGCCTTTGCGTTCCACAATGCATCGTCGTCATCCTCACATTCTGTGAGACGGGCGTCATCCCACTCCTTGATGTTGGCATATGGTTGTTGTTTTTCAGACATGGTGTTGGTTCGAAGTTAAGGTGCGACCACGGGCTAACCGGACTTATAAATCGGGGCACGATTAAAATTCAGGCTCCACCACTCCATATTGTCTACTGGCTAACAGCCTTCAGGGGTTCAGGCCTAAGGGGGGAATACTGTCACATACCACTTCAACTCCAGTACTCCGGTACTCTCCGGCATGATCTCCAGTATGATCTCCAGTACAATCTCCTAGATATCTCTTATCTCATCTCTCGTATTCCCAATTCGTATGATCTCCTTCAGTTATTCTCATTCTTAGTTTCTCCAAGCAGGTGTCTCGCTTAGTATGACAGCCTGACATCTGTCTCTGACCTGTCCCAGACCTGTCTTGGACATCTGTCTCTGACTTGTCTCCAACCTGTCTCGGGCATGTCCCCAACCTGTCTCCAACTTTGATATATCATTACTCATTCTGTTTCACCTTTGACAACCTGTCACATTCCATTACTAATCCATCTGGACTCCATAGTATAAATATGGTACTCCAACTTGTACATACTTCAGTTTGAATATCGAATTAGTCTCCTCCTCATGCTTCCAACCTTGAGCTCTACGCTCATCTGACCTCTGACTCCGAGGATAACGAGTACAAGGGTGCGACACATAAGTCCTGCACCAACGTCCTCGCCCCCTCCATTCCACCCATCCTTTCCTCACCCTCCCGTTGCACTCCGTTCTGAACATTGTCAGACTAGTCTGGAGGACCTGGACTTGACAAGACTGAAAGTACTTGGCCTTCATGTACACTTGGTCACCAATCTTGAAGTCTGGGGCCAGACTCTGTTTAGCATTGACAGATCCCTAGTAATGCTTCTGGGCTTCAGCCATCTCTGATTGGAGGAAATCATGAAGTTGATCCAAATCTGTGACATAAGCTTTGGCTGCAGACAAGATGAGGTTGCAATCAGAGTTGATAGACAGATTTGGGTGATAGCCCTTATTAGCAAAGAATGGGGATACTTCAATAGTAGCACTTGGAGCATTGTTGTATGTGAATTCAGCAAGAGGGAGGAGTTCCAACCAATTGTCCTGCTAATAGTTATAGTAAATCTGAAGGTATTGCTTGAGGATTTGATTAGCACATTCAGTTTGACCATTCCTTTCTGGATGATATTTGAAGGTGAAATGAAGATGCATATCAAAAGCTTTATCTAGAGACTGAAAGAAGTGTGATACAAACTCAGAGCTCCAGTTGGAGGTGATGTGGACGGAAACTCTGTGCTTACTGAACACATTGATCAGAAACAGTTTAGCTAAGTTGACAGAGATGATGGTATTATAAGTCAGAATAAAGATCAATTGTTTAAACAACTGATTGATGACCACTAGAATTGCTGTATAACCCTTTGAAGGGGAAAGCTATTCAATGAAATCCATGGAGATGGAGTTCCATGATTTCTTCAGAATTGGTAGCTGCTTGAGGAGTCCATAAGGCCAGTGCCTCAGAACCTTGATGTGGGCATAGGATGTGCAAGAACTGATATAGTCCTTGACAAAGGTGTGAATGCCTGGCCAGGTATACTCATGGCAAATGAGCTCCAAGGTGCAGTTCTGGCCAAAATAACCTGCAGCATGGTGATTATGGAAGTAATGGAGGATCTGGAGTTGGAGGTCTTTAGCTTCAGGGACATAGATGTGACTGTCCCAGAGTAGAAATCCTTCAGGATTGACTGTTTAGCAAGGGTTGTCAATAGACTCAGAGAAGAGAATGCAGGATGTGATTGAATTGTTTGGTAGAAAGAAGAGGATATCAGAGTGGAGTTGCTCAACATCAACTAGGAGTGAGGCCCAGAGTGTCAGAGTAGCTAAGTAAGTTGCATGAAGAGACACAGCAAGCTGTTTATGGTTGAATATGGGCCAGAAGTTGTTGGGGTTGACATAAGCATAGTCTTTATCCCCCTCTTTTGGATAGACATTCCAATGTCTAGTTAACACATCAGATTTAGCTTCAAGCTTACCAGGCTGATAACAGACTGTCATATTAAATTGGCAGAGGTATTCAGACCAGCAGGCCTGGCAGCACATCAGGAGCTTAGTGGTGGAGAAGTACTCAAGATTCTTGTAATCAGTAATAACATCAATTAGGAATCTGGAACCTTCAAGGAAGTGATGCCAATTCCTAAATGCCTCAAAAATTGCCAACAACTCCTTATCATGCATGTTGTAGTTCAACTCCAGCCCTGTAAGGGTGTAGGAGTAGAATGTAACTGGATGGAGTTCAGAGTTGGAGCTAGTGATAGACAGAATGCTAGTAATGGTATAATTGGAGGCATTGGTTTTGATGGTAATGGGGGCATCCAGAGTCCAATGGATCAACACTGGAGTGGAGATGAAGGCTTCCTTCAGCTGATTAAAGGACTTGTGACAGTCATTGAAGAAGTTCCAGGGAACTCCCTTGTGAGTGAGTCACATGAGCAGGATCACAATGTCTAAGTAGTTTTGAATGAAGCAACAGTAAAAGTTAGCAAAGTCAAGGAAGGACTGAATGTCCTTAACCTTACAAGGCTTTGGCCAATTCTAAATTGCTTTGACCTTGTTTAGGGCCATAGTAAGCCCAGAGGGAGAGAGAATATATCTGAGGTACTTGAGGGACTCCAAGTGGAACTCACACTTTTCTAGCTTCAGGTATAGACTGAAATGGCAGAACCCTCTTGGGAACTTGAACTGGCTCTACTACAACTATCAGCTAAAAGAAATAGGAGACTACTAACTCGTTCTGTTGAGGAAAGAGTTGAGGTGGCAAAGTGGGCTTAGTAGTTGAGTTCTGGAGAAAACCAAGAGACTAGACTGGGGATCTACCCAGCATTGTCCTTGGTGTTTATATACTACTCTACTGTTTGTACATGTATTGCTAACCCTAATACCTGATTAGGTAGAATGCTATGCCTACGCAGTAGGGCGGCGACTAAGGTAAGAGTCCATGCTGTAGCTATCCAATAGTGTTAAAGACATATCACAGCCTCTAGGGCAGAGGGGAACAGAAATGAATAACACATTTGATACTGTGGGTGGCAGATCAAATGGAAGAGAAGCCACAGCAGTGGTAATGAACTGGGCTGTGCCATAGCCATGCACAGCACAGAAATGAAAAGAATCATGCGGTGATTAAAAGGGCGTTGGCTACACACATTAGAAGTCTAGAAGGAACATGGTAATGACCGTGTCAAAGAATAGCCAAATGGAGATAGATCTGATCGGGAAGAAGAGCAGAAGATAAGCATGATCAGATTAGTCATGAAACGATAAGATAAGATCAAGCAAAAAATATATGCTAAGTCCGTTGCAATGAAGAGTCTACCAGAGACTGTATATGAGACGGCAAGGATTGTCACACTACCCCCCACTTAAAGATCATTGTCCAAATGATCGAAGGGAAGATGATGAATCGGAACCATGGTTATGTTTTCAGAACGTTTTTGAAACAGGAAAAGAAACTGATCAGGTTCAATGGTAAGGGCTTGCGGAGCCAAGGGGTGTTGTTGATAGAAGTCAGAAATAGCCTCCTTGGCATTAGTAAGGTTGGAACATGGTTCCCAAGTTCATTCAGTTTCATCATATCCTTTCCAGTGTACCAGATATTCCAGTCAGCGTTGCCGATATCTGCTGTCCACTATGAAATCAACTTCCCACTCATTATCTCTATCTTCAGTAACCTTGACAGGACCAGGCCATTCAACTGGCTGACCTTCTAGGCATTTCTTGTAAGGTTTAATGCGAGAGATATTTACAACTGGATGGATCCTCATGGATCAGGGAAGCTTCAGTTCTACTGCATTGGTTCCTATCATCTTCGTAATGGTGAATGGACCTAGCCATTGTTCAGAAAGCTTCTTGGAAGCATGTGTAAGTTTAAGATTTTCCATGGATAGCCAAACTAGTTGGCCCACACTATACCCGGGGGAATTACTGCGAGATTGATCTGCATACTTCTTCTGATGTGCCTGAGCTGCTTTCATATTCTGCCGTACTTGATCAAATGTGGCAGTCATCTCATCAGCAAATCTTACTGCAGCAGGAGCTTTATCCATCTTAAGTGGTTCTATCCCCATTCTGGGATGATACAAATGTGTAACTTCAAAGGGGGTCTTCTTGGTAGAAGCGTGTTGTTTGGAATTAATAGAGAATTGGGCAATGGCAAGCCAATCTGCCCATTGATCTTGCTTTTCCAAACAAAAGATTCTCAAAAACTTTTGTACTTCTTTATTAACAATCTCTGATTGTCCATCCATTTGAGGATGAAATGCAGTGCTAAGCTTGGTTTCAATAGATAAGGCTTTATTGATTTCTTTCATAACTTGCGCAGCAAATTGCGGTCCTTGATCTGAAACTATAGAAGATGGAAGACCGTGATGCTTCCACACATGATTCAGGAAAAGTTGTGCCATATCCAAGGCACTGCACTGCTTGGTGCATGGAATAAGTTCAACTTCTTTTGAAAATCGATCCACTACTGTAAGAATGGAATCGCAAGATCTGGACTTTGGCAAATCTGTAATGAAATCGGCTGAAATATGACTCCAAGGTCTTTCTGGAATAGGAAGAGGTTGCAATAACCCACTAGGGGCTTTATTGGTTCCTTTGAAATGTTGACATTGTTCACAATGAGTGACGTATTCTCACACGAATGTAGATATTCCTGGCCACCAATAGAATCTGGAAATCAATTCCAAAGTTTTCTCATATCCAGGGTGACCTGCTATTGGGGAGTCATGATAGAGTCTGAGAATATCCATTTTAATCAAGGCAGAATCTGGTACATATATACGGTCTTGCGGATCATGCAATAAGCCATCTTCTTCTTCGAGTAAAAAGTGCTTTCTGCCGAGATATATGGTATCTTTCTCCGTTAACTTGCAAAGTTTGTTGAATATAGATTTATTGAGTCATTCACCTTCATCAGAGATGAGAATTGGAGTCTTTTGCTCCATAGATCCAATCTGCTCCGGCGGTATTACTAATACTCCTTTATTATCTTGATCTATGCCAATAGCGTGATCTTCTCGTCTAGAGAGTGCATCGGCTTTTCCCATAGTAGCTCCGGGCTTGTGAATCCATTTCAGGTTAAATCTAGATAAGTATTGTGCCCATCTAGCTTGTCTTCGATTAAGATCTTCCCTCGTTTGATACCATTGAAGATTTTGGTGATCATTCCAGACTTCCACTGGAAATCTAGCTCCTTTGAGATAATGTCTCCATTCTTTTAAGGATTGTATGACTGAGAGCATTTCTTTATCAGAGATGGGATAATTTCGTTCGGCGGGTTGCATGCTGTGAGAAGCATAAGCGACAGGGTGCCATTTGTCATCCTTCTTGATTGAAAGCACAGCCCCTGTGGCATAATCTGAGGTGTCGGCTTCTAAACGAAATTCACAATCAATATCTGGATAGGCCAAAACGGGAGCCATTACAAATGAATTTTTAAGCATTTCAAATGCTTTTTGTTGCAATAAACCCCATTCAAATGGGATTTCTTTCTTCAAGAGATCATTGAGCGGTCTAGCCACTTGAGAGAAATCAGAAATAAAGCGATGATAGAAGTTGGCTAAGCCTAAGAAACTTCAAACTCCTTTGACATTGGAGGGAATGGGCCATTGCATTATAGCCTCTACCTTCTTTGGATCCATAGAAATGCCGTTCTTTCCCACAATCATGCTGAGAAAATCTACTTCTGTGACACAAAAGCGACATTTGGGGGCTTTCACAAAGAGGTCATTCTCCTTTAAGCGTTTCAATACTTCTAACACAATTCGATCATGTTCTGCTTGGTCCTCCGTTTTAGTGAAGATTAGCAGATCATCGATATAAACCACTACCACGTTATCCATGTTGGCAAAGATTTCATTCATCATGGCCTGGAAAGTGGTGGGAGAGTTGCATAATCCAAAATACATCATGAGCGGTTCATACACTCCACGGAAGCATACAAAGGCTGCTTTCCATTCATCTCCTTCTTTGATGCGTACGTTATTATATCCCCATCGTAAATCCATTTTGGTGAACAACTTGGCATCTTTCAACTTGTCCACAAGCTGAGAAATCAATGGAAGTGGGTAATTATTCTTGATGGTATGTTCATTGAGATATCAGTAATCCTGTACCAATCATTTACCACCATCCTTTTTTGGGATAAAGAATACAGGGGATGTTTGCAGTGATTTAGAAGGGCAAATATAGCCTTTTTGGATTTGTTTATCTAGGAACGCGGTGACTTCCTCTTGTTCATCTATGGATAATGGAATAATCCTTCCTTTTTGGGGTTTGAAATTTTCTTGCAATTCAATTGCGTGATCCCACAGTTTCCGTAAAGGCATTCGTTTGGAATCCTTTTTGGAAAATACCGTAAGATAGTCATGATACTCTTTTGGAACTAATTGTTCAGGAGGTGTTTCTTTCGGTTGAACTCTTTCAAGTACTTTTCCTTGATCATGATTTCTTTCTAAGGAATTTATCCAATGATACACATTATAGCTTTGATCTAGCTGTTCTTTTCAAAGCATCTGTAAAAACTTGCTTGGGGTGGAATCACCTTGTTGGAGATTTCGACAATGCTGGGGACATCTCGTCAATCTGACCAATCCAGTTGTCCAATCTATATCAGGGTTGTGGCGTTGTAACCATTCATATCCCAGAATAAATTCGAACTTTCCTAAATTGGTGACCTCTGCTGTCAATTTCTCACAATGACCTTCATATTCCATAACAAGCTGACAGTTATGCGTTATTTTTCCAGCAGCATTAAGGGTACCATCAGCATTATACACTGCTATAGGGTGTCTCAAAGGTGTTAAAGGTAAATAAAGATGCTGTGCAAAACTTTGATCGATGAAGATTGTGTTTGCTCCAGAATCTAGGAGGGCAGATGTTTTTGTAAAAGGTATATTTAGCTTTGGGGTAATCTTTATCGGGAGAACTATATCCTTTTCAGGATTTAGTGTTCTTAGGAAGTGAAATTCTTCTTCTTTGGAGTCTGGTATCAGATCATCAAGATCTGTTTCTGTCAAATTCGGGTACATGGTCTGAACATCATGTTGTTTTTGTTCAGGGGTGGGAGTAGAAGTTTCCATACTTCTTATCTCCACTACTTCTGGGAAAACTTTCTCTTTCTTGGTTATATGCGAATCAAGCACCGGTGTTTCGTCCTGGCCAAGCTCATCATCTAGATGAGACCCACATGATGGCAAAGATAAAGTTTCTTCTATTTCCAGAATAGCATATTGATTCAGGCTTCCTCCCTTCCCAGATCTAGGGGGTTGCCCTAATCTTTTCCCTTCTTGGAAATTGTTTCATAATCCTGGAACCAGGCACAAGCTTCATCGAAGCCCATTCCTGCAATAGACTTACTCCAATCTCTTTCTTTTCCTTTATGGGGTTTCTCGTTTGTGGTTTTCTCTTCTGAGGTCATTTCTCGGATGTTTCGAGAGGGTCATCCTGTAGCACACCATTTAGCATGTCCTCCACTGAGGAATTTGCATTTTTCACATGCCTTTTTGGGTTTCGGGCACTTTGATGCTACATGGGGTCCTTGACAGTTAAAGCATTTCAGGGGTCGAGACCCTTGCCCCTTTTGGATGGCATCTACGTCCATGGCATTTGGATCTTTAGCTGGTCTTGAGATCCAATCAGCCGTTCCTCGCCAAATAAATCCCAACAACTCCTGCCGTTCTCCATATTCTTTGACTTTCACCATGAAGGTGGTGCATTCCTTGTATCGACCATCTCATAAGAAAAGATATTTGACCATATCCTGATTCATGTTCCTTTCCATGATCTGTAGGATATGATCTCCATCGTATTCGGCTATGGCTAGATAATTTTCTAGCTTAACAAGGTATTGGGCTACCATCATCTTATCGGTTTGTTTCAGATTCTCAATCTGTCGTCTAGCCCATTCCCTTTCATTGGTTAATCAGAAATGAAGCTCTATGAGCTTTTTGAATTCAGGCCAATCTGTTTCATCCCCTTTTAGGATTTTATTCAGATGAGCACGTGCGAATGCTCCTGCATTGCCTTTCATCATTTGAGATAGTATGGCCTTAACTCCAGCTTCTCTGCAGAGTACACCAATATTTTCTTGTTACCATACTTGGGCTTTTGTCCACCATTCTTCGAATTTTCTTCCCCTTGTACTGTTGTACTCTCCTGGATCAGCTACGATCTTTGTGATCCGAGCACTTCCACTAGTGAAAGGTCCAGCCTTGACTTGTTCTTCCATTTCCTCCACATCTTCTCACAATTTTTGGTTTTCATGTAATATCTGTTCCATAGCCTGGCTATGTATATTGAGATATTCTTTGAGATGAATTCCCAACTGGGATAACTCATTCTTTGATGATCCGGCAAGCGCATCAAATGCCTGAGCTAGGTGCTCGGGTAATGCCATGATTTTTTAATCAAAGGCGGTGATAGTGGTGTCATCCGTGTCCCATTCTGATCTTACTAATTCAGGAATGTGCCAGTCATTCTCGTTAAACCAACCTCCATGGTATCTCCAATTATCTCCGGAGGCTTTAGTTGGGCTTACTATGCCGAAGCTTATTCTGAAAGGGTTTTCTTTGGTCTTGTATACATGTACTACTGTGAGTATTGGGGCATTACATTCAACAACAAGCTTTATGATCCAGCAAATTATGATGGTGCAAATGAGAAAGATTCTGATGAATGTGGCGAGGATGAGCTCAAACTTTGAGATCATCTAGTAGTTTTGAGAGTTGTGAGGGCGTTGTTGGAGTCCTTCTCCAAAGATCCAACTGTCTGATGTTGCATTGGTAGTGGGGACTACTCCTAGAAAGGCGGAGTAAGGTGTTCTGAATGTCCTGCTTCGGTTTGCTACGAAGAGGATTGGTACTTGTAAATCTGCTGAGTACTTGGCGATCCACCTAAGGAAATAGATCGTGATGATGTAAAAGATCAGGCTAAATGAGAGGAGAATGACAATTAATTGCATTCAGTATTTGTAAGAGTGAGGCGGGATGTTTCATAATTCTATCCTACTTCCTCTTTCTATTCCTTTTTTAATCTCCTGCTGGTATTGCCGGCATTGCCTTTTCCTAGGTGGTGGCAGTGCTGCAGGTGCTTCTTTGAACTTGTACTCCGACCAGCCTTCCGATCTTCTTCTTTTGGGAAGGTTGAAGGTCTGACTATAGAAATTGGCCTGTATCGTTGAAGCTAAAGCATAAAATCCCCTCTCTTCTTCTGAGGGCAGCCAATGCAGTGGTGACCGATCAGCGATGTCTATAATACTCGGACCTGGGCTGCAATCATTCAGGTCGGGGGTAGGAGGAAGGAGGAGATCGGGGCTGTCTTCTTCTCTCTCATCTTTCGTAGGGGTGGATACTATAAGGGGGACAACTATGTCCTCTTCCTTCATGTCTGTGGCTGGTGATGTACTCTCTTCGCAGCCGTTCTCTGATCTCACGTCTCTATTGATCGTATCTCTCACAATTGAGTCCCAATGGGGAAAGCCTGGTAAAGAACCTTCGTCCAGGACCTGGGCGGCCTGTTCTTGCCTCTCTCTCGGCTCTGCCCGTTGGCGACCAATAATGAAAGGATGAAGGGAGTGGTGGAACTGGAGGAAGGACACTAGCACTCGTTAGTACTGGTCCTGTAGTAGAGGGGGTCACTAGAAAGAATAAGAGTCTAGTCTAATGAAATGGCAGAACCCTCTTGGGAACTTGAACCGGCTCTACTACAACTATCAGCTAAAAGAAATAGGAGACTACTAACTCGTTCTGTTGAGGAAAGAGTTGAGGTGGCGAAGTGGGCTTAGTAGTCGAGTTCTGGAGAAAACCAAGAGACTAGACTGGGGATCTATCCAGCGTTGTCCTTGGTGTTTATATACTACTCTACTATTTGTACATGTATTGCTAACCCTAATACCTGATTAGGTAGAATGCTATGCCTACGCAGTAGGGCGGCGACTAAGGTAAGAGTCCATGCTGTAGCTATCCAATAGTGTTAAAGACATATCACAGCCTCTAGGGCAGAGGGGAACAGAAATGAATAACACGTTTGATACTGTGGGTGGCAGATCAAATGGAAGAGAAGCCGCAGCAGCAGTAATGAACTGGGCTGTGCCATAGCCATGCACAGCACAGAAATGAAAAGAATCACACAGTGATTAAAAGGGCATTGGCTACATACATTAGAAGTCTAGAAGGAACATGGTAATGACCATGTCAAAGAATAGCCAAATGGAGATAGATCTGATCGGGAAGAAGAGCAGAAGATAAGCATGATCAGATTAGTCATGAAATGATAAGATAAGATCAAGCAAAAAATATACACTAAGTCCGTTGCAATGAAGAGTCTACCAGAGACCATATACAAGACAGCAAGGATTGTCACATAGACCATTAGCATGGAGACACCAGAGGACTTCCCAGATGTTCTTGTAGTGTGAGGCAATGTCTTGGGAGTAAATAAGGATGTTGTCAAGATAGATCACAACAGAGATGTCTAGTAAATCAGTGAATATGGAGTTGACAAAATGCTGAAAGGCAGCTAGAGTGTTGGTGAGATCAAAGAGCATTACCAACCACTCATAGGATTTGTAGCAGATATGGAAGGAGGTCTTCTACTTATCTCCAGCAGTGATGTGGACTAGATGGTATGCATTCTGGAGATTGAGCTT
>JBBPUB010000235.1:0-21310 GCA_038094415.1 Xerocomus alliaceus | reverse complement strand
TCTGTGAAAGAGAGATAATTTTTGAGTTTTACAAAATATTGGGCAATAGTTATTTTGTTACCTTGTTTTAGATTATCTAGTTGGCATCTAGCCCACTCTTTTTCATTCATAAGGCAGAAATGAAGCTCCACTAGTCATTTGAATTCATCCCAATCCATTGTATCCCCCTTTAGGATTTTATTAAGATTGGCTCTAGTGAAAGCTTCAGCATCTCCTTTTGTCATTCATAAGAGAATGGCTTTTACTCTGGCTTCTCCTTGGAGAGTGCTGAGATTTTCATTTCTCCAAACCTGGGCCTTTGTCCACCATTCTTCAAACTCTCTTCCTTGTATTCCATCATATTTCCCTGGGTCTGCTACAATCTTCATGATGCGAGTGGAAGATTCAGATCCTGATTTGAACTGTTCCTCCATTTGTTCCAATTCTTCTCACATTCATTCATTATCCCTAGATAAGTGGTTCATTGCATGATCTTTTATACTAAGGTAATCTTTTAAATAAATCTCTAATTGGGATAATTCTTGTTTCAAGGAATTAGCCAACATGTCCAGTGCATTTGCTAGGTGTTCAGGTAGTGCCATGATAAATCAATTAAAGGTGGTGATAGTGGCATTGTTGTCTGCTTCTGACTTGGTTCTTCTAGGGATATGTCAATTGTTGTTGCTATACCACCCTCTGTGGTATCTTCAATTGTCTTCAGAGGCCTTAATAGGGCTAACTATTCTGAAGCTTATTTCAAAAGGATTTTCTTCAGTTTTGTAGATGTATACTACTGCAAGGATAGGGGCATTTTGTTCAACAACTAGCTTGATTATCCGGCAAAGCACTCTAGTAATCACCAAGAAAATTCCTATGATGGTTATAAGGACAATTTTAAAGATCATCTAATGTTGATGGTTACAGAGACATTCTCTGAATGTCCACCCTTCTAAGGTTGCTCCTGTAGCAGGGACTACTCCAATAAATGTGGAATAGGGGGTTCTAAAGGTTTGTGTTTGGTTTGCCACAAAGAGGATTGGTATTTGGGAGTCTGTGGTATACTTAGCAATTCATCTAAGAAAGTAGATTGTGATGATATAAAAGATCAGGCAAAAGATAAGGCAGATAACAAATAATTGCATTCAATATTTGTACAACTTTGCCAGTATATCTCTTAACCTTAACCTACTTCCTCTTTCTATTCCCCTTTTTATCTTCTGTTGGTAAACTTTACATTGTCTTTTTCTTGGTGGCATGTAATCTTTGATCTTGTGATGAGACCAACTGGAGAGCAATCTTCTATGGGGGAGATTAAGAGTCCAGCTATAGAAACTGGCCTGTTCTATTGAAGCTAAAGTGAAGAATCCCTTCTCTTCTTCTGAGAGTAGTCAATGCAGTGGTAACTGATCTCCATCTATGATACTCAGTCCTAGGCTGCAATCATTTAGATTAGGGGTAGGTAGTAGAAGAAGGTCTGGGCTGTCTTCTTCATGCTCTAACTTTATAAGGGCAGATATGATAAGGGGGACAACTATGTTCTCTTTCTTCGTTTTGATGATCAGCAATGTACTGTTTTCATAGCCAATCTCTAATCTCAGTTCTCCTTCAATTGTATCTCTTATGATCAAGTCCTAATGGAGCAGGTCATCTAAAGAATTCTCTAACTCTCTTAAAAAGATGGTGGCCAGTGAAATGGATCTGTTCCCACCCTCCAAGATCTCTGCAGTCTGTTTTTGCACTTCTCTTGGCAATCTGCTGTGAGTGGTCCCAATAATGAAGGGATGAAGGGAGTGGTGGAACTGGATGGGCACTAAGAGGTGTTAGTGCTGGTCCTGTAGTAGAGGTAGTCACTAGAAGAGAGTCTAGTCTAATGAAACAGCAGAAGGCAACTGAAACTTGTGCTAGGCCTACTACTACTAACTTTTTTAGTAAAAGTTAAAAGGAAGAGACTAACTCACTGTGGTTAGCAGAGAGTTGAAGGGGCTTAAGGTCTTAGTAGTTGAGTTCTGGTGGTAATTCAAGAGATTAGACTAGGGATCTACCCAGTGTTATTCTTGGGGTTTATATACTACTCTACTATTTGTACATGTATTGCTAACCCTAATACCTAATTAGATACTATTCTAGTCAGAGTTTGCTATTATGTTTAGCCATCCAATAACATTAAAGGCATATTATAGCCTCTAGGGCTAGGATAACAGAAATGAAAAGAAGTTTGATACTGTGGATGGCAGATTAAATGGAAGAGAAGCCACAGCAGTGGTAATGAACTAGGCTGTGCCATAGCCATGCACAGCACAGAAATGAAAAGAATCATGCAGTAATTAAAAAAGGGCACTGGCTAAATAGTTAGAAGATCCAAAAACATGATAATTACCATGGAAAAAAATAGCCAAAAGGATTTAGATCTGATTGGGAAGAAGAGCAGAAGATAAGCACAATTAGATAGAATGAAAAGATAAGATAAGATCAAGCAAAAAGTTTATATTAAGTCCATTTGACAAAGAGTCTACCAGAGACTGTACATGAGATGGCAAGGATCATTACAATTCAATCCATTAAATTGCCCATTTTACTGGTCTCAACCAATCTACTATTAGCAGGATTCACTCTAAATACTGTTCTAACTTGCTCAAATCCTCTGGTGGTCATCCATCCATCATTACTCCTGTTGACATGTGTTATACTATTCATTTATTGGAACTGGAAAGGCTGAGAATGCTGTTCAAGTCACCAAGACACTCCAGGATATTAAGAACCACTTTATCTCTCCCCAAACTGTTAGAAGACATCTCAAAAAAGCTGGAATGAAGGCTGTGGTGAAGAAGAAATGTCCTTTGCTCTCTCAATGTCATAGAAGAGAGTGGTTAGACTTTGCTCTGAGTCACCAGCATTGAACTATGAAGGACTGGAAATCTGTTATATGGTCAGATAAGACCAAGATTAATTGCATTGGCTCAGATGGCAAGAAGTGGACATGGAAAAAGGCAGAAGAGGGCCTTAGTGATAGGTTGATGAAGAGTACTGTTAAGTTTGAAGGAGAATTAGTGATGATGTGGGGTTGTATGACTTGAGAAGGGGTTGGAATGGCTTGCAAGATTGATGGTAAGATGGATGCTAACCTTTATGTACAGATCTTGGAGGATGAGCTCCAATAAACCCTGGCAGATTATGGAAAATCTCTAGAAGACATTATCTTTTAGCCAGATAATGACTCCAAGCATACTAGTAAAAAGGCTAGGGAATGGCTTGAGGACCATGGATTTGAGGTCATGGTATGGCATGCTCAGTCTTTAGACCTTAACCCCATAGTGTCATATCCTGGACTTCAACTCTGGTCAGCACAGCACAACTCCATAGTGATCTCCTTTGTTCACATGCATAGGACATCTGGACCCACATGACATTTTCTTTTATGTTTATCCTTGTTCTCCAATTGGCTGTGCTGGTCCACTTTGTTAATCTTCATTTTTAGATGTGTAGTCTGGTATATCACATCTCTAGTGCACAGCTCTGGGTTTCTCCTCCCTGTCTTACTCATCATCCCATTCTATAGCTACTCCATTAGTAATGTGACACAACTCTGGTAGTATAAATATCATAGTTACTTCATTGTACACTCCTTAGTTTGAATATTGATTTGAATAACTCCAGTTGTTTTCCTCTCTATCCTTACTTTCTTCCTTCAAAGAGTTGAATCTATGTAAGGCATGACACATAAGTCCTGTGCTGAGACTCACCCCTCTACTCTGCTACTCCACTCCTACTTTCATTTCCTCAGACTTCCTTCTGGAGGACTGGAGTGACTGATCTTAACAGTATATTCAGACTCCAAATTGTGTAGGTTTTCCATCACCATCAAGCATGAGCAGTTGTCAGTACTACCCATCCCAATGTAAAGCCCTTCAGTCCATATTTGGTAGTTATTGCTTCATTCCAGGCAACCTTCTTAGCATCTCTGCTCACCCTTAGTCCTCCACCTCTGTGCATTTCATACACCATGGAAGCTGTATCTCCACAACCCCTAGATCATTTGTGGGCACTCTGCCACCTGGAGATAGACATACTCAGTCTCCTCTGTTGCACTCTGCTTGTTCCAGTGCTCACTCCACTTCTAGGAATAGCACTCCACTTGCCTTTAAACCTTTCACACAATTGGCTAACACCATCAAAGCCATGAACTCTGAACTCCTGTTCAACTCTATGTGACGATCCTTGCTGTCTCATATACGATCTCTGGTAGACTCTTCATCGCAACAGACTTAGCATATACTTTTTGCTTGATCTTATCTTATCGTTTCATGACTAATCTGATCATGCTTATCTTTTGCTCTTCTTCCCGATCAGATTTGGCTATTCTTTGACATGGTCATTACCATGTTCCTTCTAGACTTTTACCGTGTGTAGCCAACGCCCTTTTAATCACTGCGTGATTCTTTTCATTTCCGTGCTGTGCATGGCTATGGCACAGCCCAGTTCATTACCACTGCTGCAGCTTCTCTTCCATTTGATCTGCCACCCACAGTATCAAACGTGTTATTCATTTCCACTCCCCTCAGCCCTAGAGGCTGTGGTATGCACTTATTGCTATTGGATAGCTACAGCATGGACTCTTACCTTAGTCATCATCCTACTGCATAGGCATAGCATTCTACCTAATCAGGTATTAGGGTTAGACACACATGTACAAATAGTAGAGTAGTATATAAACCCCAAGAACAACGCTGGGTAGATCCCTAGTCTAGTCTCTTGGTCTTCTCCTGAATTCTATTCTCTTGAAGTACTACCCCAAGGACTACTCCCCTAGGCCAGGGACATATAGCCTAGAGCCCAGTGCTCGTCTGAGTTGTTGCTCACCCCATCTGACTCACTCCACCTCTTATCTTTTACTGGGCTTTGGTTTCACCTACTTGAACTTGCCCCCTGACTTTGGCCTCACCTGCTCGAGTTGACACTATATCATTTGACTTTGGCCTTACCCGCTCGAGTCATCACTCTTGCTTGTTACGACCTTTAGGTTGTTTTGTTGTTTGTTAGCAGCTTGAACTTAGCTGAAGAAGACATGAACAGGAGTTCACTAGGCAGATATAGATTCAGCTGTTTCACTCTACTTTAATCACTTCTAAAATCTGTTCACCAGATTGTTTTGATGGTCTCCATCTATTGAAACTCTGTTCCTTCATTGCACAATGTGAACTTAACTTCCAAGCTTGCCCATGCTCATTTCACACTAATTGAGCCAAGGTCATATTCACATAGTCTTACCTCTCTGGCACCACATTAGAGTATTTCAAGCTGGACCTCCTTGGAGTTGACACTTCACAGGATCATCCACTATAGATGGATGATTGGCATTTATTTCTTCATGAACTTCAGTTGAATTTCAGCCCTTACAACCCAGTTACCAATGCTAAGGCAGCTCTTGCATCACTTCACATGTTTGACTCCAAAAGGATCTCCTAATACATAGTTGAATGGAATTACTCTGCTTCTTAGGTCTGAGAATGGGGCTCTGGTGCACTTCTCTGAAGCTTCTACTTAGGACTTCCTAATCACATTAAAGATAAACTCTCTCATCTTGAGAAGCCTTCCATCATCTATGAACTCTGTTTTATGGCTTAGGAGATTGACCACTGGTACTGGGAACACCAGAAAGAATGAACTGGTAACCCTCCTCTCTCCTCCAACTTATTTTCATCAACCCCATCCATCTCTGCAACTTTGGATAAGCCTTTCATAGATCCTTTTTCATTCTTAGACATTCCTGCTAAAGCATTACCTGCAACTTATGACCTCCCATCCTCTGATTCATTCAATCCTCCAACTCTGCTCTTGGACTCTGATAGTCACCTTCAACCAGAAGAACAACTTTGCTGCATCAACCTTGTGCTCTGTATGTTCTATGATTCTGTCATATCCTGAACTTCAACTCCAGTCAGTACAGTGCAACTCTGGCACAATCTACTCAGGAAGGCATTCCTCACCTTTAGACTTCATTCATTATAGTTCTTCTTGTTCTTCTTATCTTACATCTCCTTTAGTATTAGTTCCACAGTCTCTATTCTCTGTCACTTAGAGTTCATTATGGAGCATAGCTCTAGTGACTGCTAACACTGGTTACAGCTCTGGACTTCATATTACCAGACTCTGTCCTATGCACTCCATTCTAGTGGTATTTTTCAATAGTATATATATTCTGTACAATTTCACTGTATTCTCTTTAGTACAAATATCAACTAAGTTTCCTCCACTTCCTCCAATCTTTTTCCCTCTGTTTCCCACTATTATCTCTGTCTCAACAAGGACCAGACTAGAGCAAGAGCACAACACATACATTCTGTGCTAAGTTCTTACACTTCTAAGTCCATCCCATTACTACCTCTGTCCAGACTTTAGTCCACCTCTGCACTAACCTCTGAACTTCTGCCCCACTAGCTCAGACTTATCCAGAGTAATCTCCCAGAGTAACCAGACTTGACATGTTCTGCAGGACACTCTGTGACTTCTTGTCCCTACTCTGACTTTCATGCCACCATAATGTGTGCATCTGTTCCTTCCTCCATGTCCTCAAGCTCCTCTAATTCCTCTTCCTCATTGGATGATTGACCTCCACTCTTCTTCAGACCTCTGTTTTTCCTGTTTTTATTCCTGTATTATCTGATATCTGATATACTCTGTTTAATTTTGTTTTCTTTGTTACTCTGATTTTGTTTTCACCTGTGTTTACTGGTCCTTTTCCCCATTTGTTTATTTTGTCTTTCCTTTCTAACCTTCTGCCTCTCTGGTCCTGCCATACTCCACTCTGCATCTTCAGTATTCTATCATGTTGATCTGACACACTTCATATTAGGTGTAGCACTCTAATGCATACTCTGCATATCTCATTGGGTTCTAGACTCATGCACCATCAGATACTGCTCAGCCCTCCCACCTTTTCATCTGTTAACAACTTCAGGTTTAGAAAGCAACTTTTTCCAGGTACTGATGTTTAAAATGCCAACCCCCCAGGCTCATTCTGTCCTATCTGCTGTGACTTGGTTTCTCCAGACATCTGCCTTTTGGCACCTCTGTCCACTCACCTTTCCCTGGCCTTTGCATCCTCTCTGCCACTTCAGCTTAAAAGAAGGATAGGAGTCTGCTTACATCATTCCAGTCTTCACTCCTCTGTGCTTGCATCCTCTGTATGTATCCACACACTACATGCACTTCACATATCTCTGCACCATTCCTATGGTACTCCCTTCTGTTTCTTCTCTTTATTTCTGTTTTTTCTTCTGTTTTGAATTCACTCCATTCAACTCTATTGCTATTATATGATCTGAGGACTAATACTTTACTCTACAGGGGCAATGGCAGCAATATTCTGGACTTCTTGTAGTCCTTTCTTAGCCCCTCCAGTTCTCCTGCTGCCTCTGCCACATCCTTATCCCCCATCTCCTCCTCTGAGTTCTCAAACACTTTTGCCTTCTTGAGCTCCATAAGCTGGCAGAGCAGATACATCTAAGTCTGGACATGGTTGTCCAACAACTAGATTGCCAGCTTGATGCCCCAAAGGGTATACTTGATGCCACTCTCCCTGCTTGGCCCTGCCTCTATCTCTGTCTCCATATCCTCCCACATCCTCTTGCATGGCCTTGAATCTTCCTCTGCTTCTATGGTATGCCTCCATTTGATCATGGACTTCTTAGTCAAGGGCTTCTCTGGTGTCTCACCATCTTTGAAGTATATGCATTTTGCCTTTACCTCTTGACAGGCAATGCAAGACTTGGACTTGCCTGTGCCCATCTCATATGGCTTGTTCCTCAACTTGCACTGGTTGCACAGTGGTGGCATCTTCCCCTTGCCTTTGTCCATGGCCTGCATGACCCAGACTTGCTCAGTCTAACAACAAATTAGTGATGTCTGTAATCAACAAAACATGGTCTCTCTCTCTTTTCTTGGCCACCTCCACTGCCTTCTTGTACCTCTGTTCTGCCACCTTTGCTTGCCTCTTCTCCTCTGATGCTTGCATCTCTGCCTCTGCCTTCTTCTGCACTGCTTTCTTAGCCTTTCTCTTTACCTCTTCCTGTTATTGCCCTTGCTTCATAGCTTTTGCAGCTATGGTCATGTCATTGTTGTTGAGCTTCTCCTGGATGTCCCCCTAGGTTCATTTCATGATCTTTAATAGCAGAAAGGGGAGGTTGGATGTGGTGTTTATATTGATGATGGTGGGAGAAAATCAAAGACTAGTCACATGTTATTAGGGCTTATATGTCCAGCCACAAATTTGGACTCTAACCAACAATTAGTAGAGTCATGCAGATCAATCAAACTCCACCACACAACTCCACATCTGAACTCCATACTCCACTCAGCCATATGGTCTTCAAGGGCTTAGGTTTAAAAGGGGGATACTGTCATATCCCAGACTTTAACTCCAGTCAGTACAGCACATGTGACGATCCTTGCTGTCTCGTACAATGGTCTCTGGTAGACTCTTCATCATAACAGACTTAGCATATACTTTTTGCTTGATCTTATCTTATCGTTTCATAACTAATCTGATCATGCTTATCTTCTGCTCTTCTTCCCAATCAGATCTATCTCCATTTGGCTATTCTTTGTCACAGTTATTACCGTGTCCTTCTGGACTTCTAATGTGTGTAGCCAACACCCTTTTAATTACTGAGTGATTCTTTTCATTTCTGTGCTGTGCATGGCTATGGCACAGCCCAGTTCATTATCACTGCTACAGCTTCTCTTCCATTTGATTTGCCACCCGTAGTATCAAACATGTTACTCATTTCTGCTCCCCTCAGCTCTAGAGGCTGTGGTATGCCTTTATCACTATTGAATAGCTACAACATGGACACTTACCTTAGTCACATCCCTATTGCATAGGCATAGCATTCTACCTAATTAGATATTAGGGTTAGACAAATATGTACAAATAGTATAGTAGTATATAAACTCCAAGGACAATGCTGGATAGAGCCCTAGTCTAGTCTCTTGGTTTCCACCTGAACTCAACTACTAAGCCTCAAGCCTCATCAACTCTCTACTAACTGTAGCAAGTTAGTACTTCTTCTTTTCTTTTTAGCTGATAGTTGGTAGTAGTAAAGCCGGTTCAAAGTTTCCTCTCAGATTCAGCCATTTTAGCACAACTCCATAGTGATCTCCTCTGTTTGCATGCATAGAACATCCAGACTCATATGACATTTTCTTTCTTGTTCTTCAACTGGCTATGCTGGTCCACTTTATTAATCTTTATTCTTAGATGTGCAGTCCAGTGTATCACATCTCCAGTGCACAGCTCCAGATTTCTCTTCCCCATCTTACTCATCATCCCATTCCACAGCTACTCCATTAGTAATGTAATACAACTCTGGTAGTATAAATATCATAGTTACTTTATTGTACACTCCTCAGTCTAAATATTGATTTGAATAACTCTGGTTGTCTCCCTCTCTACCCTTACTTCCTTCCTCTGAAGAGTCAAACCTATGCAAGGCATGACACATAAGTCCTGCACTAAGACTCACCCCTCCACTCCACTACTCTACTCCTACTTCTGTTCCCTTGGACTTCCTTCCAGAGGACTAGAGTGACTAATCTTAACACATAGAACATCTCTGGTTTATCCTCAAAAGAAGGCTAGCAGAGTATTCTGAGCCACCTAAAAAAGTGATAGAACTTTGGAAAAGGATTGTGATAGAGTGATATAAGATTAAGGTGGGCCAGTGTTAGGATTTGATTGAAAGTATGCCTAGAAGGGTTTAGAAAGTCATTAAGGCCAAAAAAGAATATACTTCATACTAGTTTATAATACTCTTTATATCAGCAACAAAACCAATTCAATGAGTACTCTTGATTAATTTGATGATATTTTCTGATACAGTAGGAATTACCTAAGCAATGTATATATTTTTGGAAAGCCCTTGATTAGAACTTTCTAATGATACCTAGGTTTATAAGTCTAGCATCAATGGTTTCCTAGATATTCACTCATCAATGTTACGCAAGTAGCCTGAGTAGACTTGCACTAGGAGACGAAGGGTACTTGAGGTGGACTTGGGGACAAGGGTGACGATGGTGCTGGGGTTCTAAGGGTGCAAGAGCTTGGGGGACATGGTGCAGAGGCTGCAGCGGACTCAAGACTACGTATAATTGCGTAGACCAAGAATGTAGACTACGATACACAATTGGAGTTTATAAGGATAACAGATAGAAGCGCATAGAAGGTCATGGAAGAGTGGGGATACTAAGCCGTCATGAGAGAGACGACTGCGGAGAGATAAGCGTCCCGAAACAATGGTAAAGCATACGAAGATTATAGAGCAAGGAAAGCTGCGGAATGTGATGACATTACCAGAATGAAGTATCATTCAACCCAGTGAAAGAAGAAGGGTGGAGTGTGCTGGGGAACGAGGAAACTAAGAAGGAAAATGTAGCGGTGAACGTAAAGAATCGTAACAATACCCCCTTCGTACACTGGAAGTCCCACTTCCAATATCCTAGCCCCGAGTGGGGCCTCCAAAGATAACGGATGCCTGAGGTACAGTATAATGTTCAAATGGACAGTCGTCTCGGACGTGTCCAGGAGCATCACAAGTGGCGCAGACTCTCTGAGGACAGAAGCGAGGGCCATGCCCCCATCGTAGACAAAAGGAGCATTGGGTGCGAAGGCAATCGCGAACGTTGTGACCGGGAGCGAGTTGGTTACAGGTAGGGCATCGGTACTGGGGACAGTTTGCTCGATAATGACCCCTACCTCCACATAGAAAGCACGTAGTGGTGGAGGAGGCAGGAAGAGGTCTGGTGGCAGGTTGGAGTACTCGATGAGGGGAAGACAATACCCGTTGGCCATTGGGGAGGGTGAGTAGGAACTCCCGATTAGCGACAATAACTCCTTGGTCCAGCTCAAAGGTGGTGATTCCTGTCGGTCCTTCAGAGTCTAAGAAGATCGACGAGGTGGAGGTAGAGATGGGGGACGACGGAGGTGGAGGCGAAGAGATTCATTCCTCCAAAGGGACGTGGAGTGGGGCCGGAGAGGCTGGGGCAGTGGTAGGGGGTGATGGAGAAGTAGAAGAAATAAGAGGCGTATTGGATATAGTGGAAATAGATTCCACGTAATGGTCATGTTTCTGCAAAGAAAGGGAAAGGTAGATATGTCTGAAGGTAGGGAAAATTAACTTGGGTGGAATCATAGAAACATACGTGTCAAAACCGAATAGACGAAGTACGGAGAGAATTCTTTCTGGGATTTTATTTATAGCTAGTCGTAAAGGAATTCCTGCCATGGGGGGGGTATCAGAAGGAATGCAACGATGATGATAATATTGAACACGAGCCGCTTCATGAAACAGTCTAACTAGCTCCTAGGTGACTTCGTCCTCTTGGTACAGGGGGAGGACCTCTACGGCGTGGAGGAGCTGGGGGTCCGCAAGGATGGCGCTGTAGAGGATGAAAGTGGCAGAGGTGGGCAAGAATGTAGGCTGCACTCGCGAGGATCTGAGTCGTGCATATCCAGACATTGATGAGGAGAAGGACGAGGAAGGCAAAAGCATGTTCCAAAGCGAATAATATGGGAGGATCGATGGGCATTTACTGATGATGATGAGGGAATGTTGCTGCCCAATATATGGTGACTACAATTGTGGTGATGAGGATGAGGCAGAGAAGGAGAATGGAGATGATCAGCTGGATGTCAAGGCATTCCATAAGAATCCCTGGTTACCGCAGTAGATGGTGGTGTTTATATTCTGTCAAAATGGAGGCTGTGTGGCGGAGATTACTTTCAGGTTCCCAGGTATTCTCCAAAGGGGCGTAGCCTTTCCATTTGGTGAAGTAACGATAACGACCAGGGGTTCCCTTATGGTTTAGGATGGCTTCGACTTCGTATTCTTCTTCGTCATCAATGACCTCAGGTGGAGGCTCTAGGAACGGTGGGCCGTAAGTGGGGGTTTGCTTAAATGGGGAAAGAAGGGAGGCATGGAACGTATTGTGGACTTTCCACGACTTGGGGAGTTTGAGGCGATAAACCAGAGAAGAGAGGACTTGGATAATTTCGAAGGGTCCCACTCGTTTGGGGGTTAATTTCCTGGATGGGAATGGGATGCGGAGATAGGTGGCTTCCAGCCATACTCGATCTCCGACCTTCCAGGGGGTGAACTTGATTGTTTGGTGTCGTTTCATCGCTAGGCATGCGGAACTGTGGGCTGCTAGGGCTTCGTCTCTGATGTTGGTAAGGGTGTCCATCCTGGACGATAGTGCGGGGATGAAGGTTTTACTGAGGGGGGGAAACGCTCTGGGCTCGTATTCCAGCATAAGACTGAATGGGGATTTTTGAGTGGACGAGTAAGGACAGGAATTGTGCTGGAACTCAGCGGTAGTAAGGAATTTGGCCCATTCATGGGGGTTGTTTCCACAGAAGATCCTGAGGTAAGTTTCGAGTTCCTGGTTGGTCCTCTCAGTCTAGCCATCCGTCTGAGGGTGATACACCGTAGATAATTTGACGTCATAGTGGAGCATTCTGGCTAACTCTCGTGCCAGGGCAGAGGCGAATTGTGGTCCCCGATCAGAGATGATGGAGTCCTGTATTCCAAATTGTTTGAACACATTGTTGTGAAATAAGCAAGCGATTCCTAGGGCGTCTATAGTTTTATGACAAGGAACGAGAATTACCCCCTTTGTAAGCCCATGGTCGACCATGACCATGATGGAATCAAATCCTTCAGAAGGAGGTAAGTCCGTTATAAGGTCAATGGATAGTTGCTTGAATGGGAGGGTGGTAGTGGAGGGGATCGGCGATAGAGGTGGGACGGTGGGATGGGTGTTGGTCTTGGATGTTTGGCAAGTAGGGCATCCGTTAACAAAGTTCTTGATGAAAGTGGCGAGGCCTGGCCACCAAAAGTCTCGTTCGAGCAGGGCCTTGGTGTGGAACTGTCCTGCATGACCAGTGGTTGGTGCGGAATGGAATGTATGGAGTAGGGAGGATCTGTGCTCTGGGGGAACGTATAGTCTGTCTCTGTAAAAAAGGTGGCCGTTATTGAACTTCCAGTCCGATATGGCTGATCTGGGGAATAATGGGGAGCCTAATTGTGCCGCTTTAAGTGCTTTAAGAACAAGGGGATCGTTGGCAGAGGAGGACTTGATCTTATGTAATAATGTGATGTCGAGGGCTTGGATGATGGTGGGTTCTCGGACTATGGGAGAGTCAATGTTGTCCTGAGAGGTGTCTAGGGAGGATCGCTGAGATAGAGCGTCTGCTGGGCCCATCTTGGTTCCCGGCGTAACTTGCCAAACCAAGTCAAAATCCTGCAAGAATAACGACCAACGTGCTTGATGTCTAGAGAGTTTTCTCGGATCACGAATGTATGATAGGTTCTTATGATCAGTGACGATGGTGACAGGATGGGAGGAGCCAGAAAGGTACTGTTTCCATTCCTCCAAGGCCATAATGACGGCAAGTAGTTCTCTGTTGTAGATATCATAGTTTCATTCTGCGGAGGAAAATGTCTTGGAAAAGTAGGCGCACGGATGGTTGTCTCCGTTTACATCCTTTTGGAGCAGAACGGCTCCTGCGGCGAGTAGGGATGCGTCTGTCATTACAGAAAAGGGTTTACTGGGGTCAGGGAATTGTAGTACTGGCACAGAGATGAAGGCTGCTTTGAGGATTTCGAAGGCGTTCTGTTGTTGGGGGGTCCATTTCCAAGGTTCATCCTTTCTGGTAAGGAGAGTGAGGGGGGCTATGATGTTGGAAAAGTTGGGGATGAACTTTTGATAAAAATTGGCAAACCCTAGGAAACTGTGGATCCCTTTGACTGAGGATGGGGGTTGCCATTCCTTTATGGCATTGAGCTTGACTGGGTCCATTTGAAGCTTTCCTTGTCCGATGATCATCCCTAGGTATTCCATGGTGGGGGTATCGAATGAGCACTTCGACAATTTCAAGGAAAGTTTGTGCTCCCTAAGTCATTGGAAAACCTTTTTGGTATGTTGGTGGTGAATCTCCACATTGTCCTTCGTGTGGATGCCTATGTCGTCCATGTAGATCTTAAGCCAACCTTCGGCTAAAAGATCTGCGAAAATGTGATTCATGAATGCCTGAAATGTAGGTGGAGCGTTACAGAACCCAAAGAACATGACTGTCAGTTCATAAAGTCCCAAAGGAGTGATGAATGCCGCTTTCCATTGGTCTTTCTCCTGGATACGTATGTTGTTATATCCCCACCTTATGTCCAGCTTAGTGAAGAGGGTAGACTCTTTCATGTCATCAACTAGATCAGATATGAGGGGTAAGGGATAGGCATTGCGAATTGTATGCGAGTTGAGGTATCGGTAATCCTGGCATGGATGTAACGTACCATCCTTCTTGGGAACAAAGAAGAACGGAGAAGCTTGGGGGGATTTCAAGGGAAGGATTCGGCCGGTTTTAAGATTTTCGTCAATGAAGGTTTTGCAAGTGTCCTTTTCCTTGGGGTTCAGTGGGTATACTTTGGCGATCTTTGGAAGAAACGAGGGTTTCAGGTCGATGGTGTGATCATATGGGCGATGGGGAGGCAACACGTTGAACATAGTTTCAGAGAATACGTCTTCATATTCCTTGCACCAATCAGGCAAGGCAACAGTCTGGGGAAGGTTGTCCTGAGCAAGCTGGGTAGAAATCGTAACCTTGTTGAGACTCTCTTCGAGGTGATCTTGTGGGAGCAGAAGGGTTTTGGTCCTCCAGTCAACCTGGGGGTTCCACTTCCGCAGCCAAGGCATCCCAAGGATCACCTGTTTCTTGCCGAGTCCTAGTACGAGTAGATCCACGTTTTCCGTGAATTCTTCATGGAGGAGTTCCGCTTTGAGCTTGGTTCTGATGGTTCCGTGGTGGTTTTCAGTTCCGTCGACGTTCCAGGCTTTGATGGGTTCTGAAAGGGCTCGTACTCCTAGCTTCAGATGAGGGACTAAGGACTTGTCAATGAAATTTCCTGTGGCTCCACTGTCAATAAGAGCTATGGTTTCAATGGTTTCGGACTGCACTTTAAGGCGAATGGGGATTTGGATTGTTCGATAGCTAGGCAGTCCTACTAATACATGGAAGGGAGACGTTGATACACCCTCTCCTTTTAAAAAGATGTGGGGGGAAGCTGTTCGTCAGGGGAATCTTCATAGCATGCCTGAAGAACCTGGAGGATCTCGTCCTCAGTCTTTCCCTGGGTTTGGAGTTGATGAACGAATGTCTGTAGTGTGGAGAGAGTGGGAGCCTGGGGGGTGACGATAGGGGGACATGATGGAATGGGGGAGGTGACGGTGGATGCGGTTGCTATGGTTTGGTTAGGGGGGGTGCGAGGGTATGAGCGACATTGAGTGGCATTATGGCCTGTTCGTCGGCAACGGAAACAGCGTCCCTCTCTGACGCATTTGGCTCGCTCCTGGAGGTTCAACTTGGAAATTCGAACGGTGTCGATGTCCATGGCATTCGGGTCCCTGGGGTTTCTAGGAAGGGAAGGAGTAGGCTTTCCTTTTTTCAAGGCCTCGATATGGGCGATCTGTGTGTGAAAAACTTTGGCTTTGTCCAGCCAATCTCCGATCTTAGTGGGGACTTTGTCCATAGAAAGGACCATGATTGCGATCCATTGATCTATCCCCAGAGAGAAGGCATCTATGAGCATGGCGTGGTTGGTGATTCCAGCTCGGGTGGCTAGGTTCTGGAATTCGGTGATATATTTCTGAAACCCGTCGTCAGTTTCTCTGTTAGGTTTGCGGAAAGATTTCTGGACGAGTTTGGACAAGGCGAGGCAAGCAGTGGCTTTGGTATCAAAGGGAAAGAAGGTTCCTTCGAAGTTCTCCATGAATTTATCAAAGGTTTTCTCGGAGGCAGCGGTGTTGGGATCAGCAAGTTTATCATACCATAGCTCAGAGAAGGGAACGGCTCGTCCCTTGCTAAGCTTGTTCAAGGTGGTCATGATCTTGGTCTTGTCGCTATTGTAAAGAGCTGTGTTAATGGAGAAATAGGCCTTCATGGCCTTAATCCATCGGGTGGCGTCATCTTGTTCGCCAGAGAAGTCGGCAGGGAGGGCGGCTTTGAGTTCAGTGCTGTGGGTGGACATGGGGGTGACTAGGGATGGGGTACGAGTGGGGAACAGTGGGGTCAATGGGCACGAAGGTGCTAATGGAGTACTAGGGCCTGGGTATGGTGGTGTTCCAATGGGAGAGGTCGAGGGTATGCCAGGGAATTGCCTGGGTCTAATGGCTGGGGATGCTGGGGGTGTGGACTCCGACTCAGAGTCAGAGTGTGCACTGAAGGATCTAGAGATTCGACAGGAGGGTCTGTGGGCTATGGTGACTCAGTGGGGTGCGTCCAACTCTTAAATAAGAGGGATGTAGGGAGATTCTTGGTCTTTTGTTATGCAAGTAGCCTGAGTAGACTTGCACTAGGAGATGAAGGGTACTTGAGGTGGACTTGGGGACAAGGGTGACGATGGTGCTGGAGTTCTAAGGGTGCGAGGGCTCGGGGGACACGGTGCAGAGGCTGCAGCGGACTCAAGACTACGTATAATTGCGTAGACCAAGAATGTAGACTACGATACACAATTGGAGTTTATAAGGATAACAGATAGAAGCGCATAGAAGGTCATGGAAGAGTGGGGATACTAAGCTGTCATGAGAGAGACGACTGCGGAGAGATAAGCGTCCCGAAACAATGGTAAAGCATATGAAGATTATAGAGCAAGGAAAGCTGCGGAACGTGACGACATTACCAGAATGAAGTATCGTTCAACCCAGTGAAAGAAGAAGGGTGGAGCGTGCTGGGGAACGAGGAAACTAAGAAGGAAAATGTAGCGGTGAATGTAAAGAATCGTAACAATCAATCAGAATGGTACAAACATTGAATCAGTTTTGTTGCTCAGTGTATGTAGTTTAATGGAACTACCTGATGAGCCAAGTCTGGAAATGGGGTCCTAAAGCACTCTGCTGCAGTTTCTATATCAGACTTTTCAATCACATCAAGAACATGTTGTCTTGGCTTGACAAACTGGATGACTTCCATGACCTCTGTGCTTTAGTGCAGCAGATCAACCATTGCTATTGGGAACATAGAAAAGAGATTTCCAGGGCCAACAAGGTTTCTAAATCTAACTCCAAAAATGGTAATTTCAAGACCACTACATCTGCAGCCCTGTCTTCATCTGCTCTCACCTTAAACTCCAAGCCTAGAAGTTCTGCAAAGGACTCTAAGGCCTCCAACTCTAGCAGTAACTCCAACTCTGAAACCTCTGCAGCCCCCAAATCCAACTTGTTATCCAAGCTAGATAAGAATAACAAGCTTATAGTGATTGAGTGAAAGCATCACTTTGATAACAATTTGTGCATGCTCTGTGGTCAAGCCAGCCACAAGGCTAAAGAGTGCCTGAAGTTGTTGTTCCAGGCCTTCAAGGCTTGTGTGGCTATGACCACAACTCTAGAAGTTAAACTGGAGACCTCTAGCATAGAGGTAAAAAAATAGTCAGTAGCCTCATAAACTCTATATGGACTTGAGGTTGTGTTGACTCCATCTGTGCATCTAAAAAGGTCCAACTCAATATGTCTGCTCTCTCAGATCTCCACTCTCTCATGCCTCTCATCTCAATCCTTTCCTATAATATTTCAACCTTTCCCACACTTGTAGACTTCAGATCTTCTGATTGTTTTATAAATACCTTATTTGTTAATGATCATGAACTTTCCCCATACTCTATTTCTCTGCTTGAACTCCAGCTTTTTGATGGAACATCCAACTCCACCATTACTCATGCTGTTAACCTCTCTATCTGTTTTGAAACCAGTGACATCACTCTGATGACATTCTATATCACTCTGCTGGATGGATCCTGTTCTCTTGTGCTAGGACATAACTGGTTAACCTGCTATAATCTATTGATTGACTGGGTTTTGAGCAGTATCTTGTTCTGCTTTTCTGGACAGACTTTGCCAGTAACTCCAAGCTCTATCCTGCAGCCTCCAGACTTACCTTCTCCAGCTGACCCCACATCTCCTGATCCACTGCATTTTTATAACTGCAAGGCTCCACCCATTGTGCAATATACCTGTCTTTGTGTTGGTCTATTGCCTTCAGAGCTCTATATAGTTTAGCCTATAACTTTGCTCTAAGGATATCCAACTCTGTGTGTCTTCCACAACTTCAGATCCTGTTAATCTCTTTGGAGTCTCTTTGAACTACCATAACTTTGCAGATGTCTTTAACAAAAGCAAGGCTTCTAAGCTTGCTCTGCACCACAAACACAATCTCAAAATCAATCTGAAAGAAGATATATCTATTAAGATAGCAAGGCTATCTTGATGTGCACAGGGAGAAGAGATATTAAAACCAAGTAGGAAACTTACTTGATTGGTTCAAGAATTGGTGGCAATCAAAAGAGAATATAAAGAGATAGTTTATTTTGGAGTATAACTCAACAGAAAAAATGAGAGTATGTGAATACTGGGCTGCTGAGCATGGCTCACTGTGTATCTAGCCCTTATATACTGTAGGAAATACATTTGTATATATGTATAGTAAGAATAAACATGGTAAAGACCATGGAATGTTATGGAATGTTATGGAATAAGTGTCAAGATATTAGTATAGCTAGTGAATAGCAATAAGAACTCTTATCTATGATGTCATAACAATAGATAGTGGAAATAGACCATGTTCTGAAACAAATCACATGAAAGTCATATGACACAGTCTAGAAGAATTATGATTAAGATAAGAATTAAGTAATATAAAATTGTAAATTCCAACACCCCTCCTCACTAAGAATGTTATGAAGAAGGATAAGAAATCATACAAATGCCTTTTTGTCCACCTTTGAATTTATCTCTGCTAAGATTCTTGGTGAACATATCAGCAAGTTGAAAGTTAGTAGAAACATAGAATAGTTCTACTTCCTTGAACTTGACAACTGCTTCTTTGATATAATGTTTATCTTTTCTGATGTGTTTGTTACATCCTTCTTGAGCAGGATTCAAGGCTAAGAATATTGCACCTTGATTATTAATGCATATAGAAATGGAAGGAAGATAAAATCCAAGTTCTTCATAGAAATTTTGGATCCACTGGAGCTGTTTAGTACACTCCATTATCCCACAGTATTCTGCTTCAGTAGAGGAAAGTTAAACTCTTCTCTGTGAAACGGCAGAATTTATAATGCCTAAGGAACTTCGGTTCCTATCTTCTTCAGCTAAGAGCTACTAACAACAACAAAAGATATAAGCTTAAGTGATGACTCAAGCATGTGAGGCCAAAGTCTAACGTGACAAGCTTGAGTGGATAAGACTAAAGCCCAGTAAGAGGTAAAGGGGGTAGTGAGTCAGATGGTGTTAGTGACAACTTAGATGAGCACTGGGCTCTAGGCTATATGTCCCTGGCCTAGAGGAATCAGTCCTTGAGTAGTATTCAAGAGATAGTACTCTGGAAAGGACCAAAATATCGTATTCTGGTGGAATTCAAGAGACTAGACTGGGGATCTGCCTAGTGTTGTCCTTGGGGTTTATATACTACTATACTATTTGTACATGTTTGTCTAACCCTAATACCTGATTAGGTAGAATGCTATGCCTATGTAGTAGGGATCCGACTAAGATAAGTGTTCATGTTGTAGCTATCCAATAGCAATAAAGGTGTATCACAGTCTCTAGGGCTGAGGGGAGCGGAAATGAATAACATGTTTGATACTGCAGGTGGCAGATCAAATGGAAGAGAAGCTGCAGCAGCAGTAATAAACTGGGCTGTGCCATAGCCATGCACAGCACAGAAATGAAAAGAATCACTCAGTGATTAAAAGGGTGTTGGCTACACATGTTAGAAGTCTAGAAAGACACAGTAATGACTGTGGCAAAGAATAGCCAAATGGAGATAGATCTGATCAGAAAGAAGAGCAAAAGATAAGCATGATCAGATTAGTCATGAAACGATAAGATAAGATCAAGCAAAAAGTATATGCTAAGTCTGTTGTGATGAAGAGTCTACTAAAGACCATATATGAGATGGCAAGGATCATTACACTACCCCCCACTTAAAGATCATTGTCCAAATAATCAAAGGGGAGATGATGAGTTGGAACTTCAGTGATGTTTTCAGGATGTTTCTGGAAAAGGAAAAGGAACTGTTCAGAATCAATAGTAAGGGCTCTTGGAGCCAAAGGGTGATTGTGATAGAAGTTGGAGATAGCCTCCTTGGCATTAGTAAGATTGGAGCATAGTTTCCAAGTTCGTTCCATTTCGTCATATCCTTTCCAGTATATCAGATATTCCAGTCGGCACTGCCGATATCTGCTGTCCACAATGAAATCAACTTCCCATTCATTATCTCTATTTTTCGTAACCTTGACAGGACCAGGCTGTTTAACTGGCTGACCTTCCAGGCATTCCTTATAGGGTTTAATTCAGAAGATATTAATGACTGGATGAATTCTCATGGATTTGGGAAGCTTCAGTTCCACTGCATTGGTTTCCATCATCTTAGTAATGATAAATGGACTGAGCCATCTTTCAGAAAGTTTTTTTGATGCACATGTGAGTTTAAGGTTTTCCATGGATAGCCACACTTGTTGGCCCACACTATACCCTGGGGAATCACTATGAGATTGGTCTGCATACTTCTTTTAATGTACCTGTGCCACTTTCATATTCTATCATACTTGATCAAACATAGCAGCCATCTCATTGGCAAATCTTACTACAGCTAGTACTTTATCCGTCTTTGGTGGTTCTATTCCCATTCTGGGGTTATACGAATGCATGACTTCAAAGGGGGTCTTCTTTGTAGAAGCATGCTGCTTGGAATTAATGGAAAACTGGGCAACAGCAAGCCAATCTGCCCATTTGTCTTGTTTTTCTGAACAAAAGATTTTCAAAAACTTCTGAACTTCTTTATTCACGATCTCAGACTGGCCATCTGTCTGGGGATGGAATGCTGTAACAATAGAAGATGGAAGTCCATGATGCTTCCATACATAATTCAGGAATAGTCGTGCCATATCCAAGGCACTGCACTGCTTGGTGCAAGGAATAAGTTCTACTTCTTTTGAAAATTGATCTACGACTGTAAGAATGGCATCATATGATCTTGATATTGAAAGGTCTGTAATAAAATCTGCAGAGATATGACTCCAAGGGATTTCCTAAATCAGCAAAGGGTTTAAAAGACTGCTTGGGGCTTTATTGGTTCCTTTGAATTGTTGACACTTTTCACAGTGGGTGACATATTCTTTTACAAATGTGGACATTCCAGGCCACCAGTAGAATTGGGAGATCAACTCCATTGTTTTCTCATATCCTAGGTGTCCAGCAATGGGAGAATTGTGATATAATCTGAGAA
>JBBPUB010000234.1:0-21320 GCA_038094415.1 Xerocomus alliaceus | reverse complement strand
AATCTACTCCTAACCTTAAGTTAGAGTTCCATATTAGGCAATTCTAAATAGTGATATGAGCAATATTAAGTGCTCAATATCTTAACCACCAGACCACCAATTTTCATGATTGTTGCACCATTGGAATTCTCTTGATTAGAGCTTTCTACACATATACAATTTGTAGCAAAAAAACTGTCCACCTTAATTGACAATTAACAAATATACCCTATAAACCAGTGACCACAAGCAAACATGATCAGCAGGGTGATCAGTTCCATAATCAATAGTTAGTGGTCACTACCACATGTAATTAGTAATGTGATCAGTACTGTCAATAGTCAGCACTGTAATCAGTAGTTGTTATGCCAATGCGACAATGATCAGGATAGTTACCCCAGACCATAATCAGTATATGATCAGTTGCATATAGGCTTAATACAATTTTCAATGCCACTGACAATGAAACATGATCGAGAAGCAACCATTTCTCTAACTATATCGTACAGTACACATGAGACAACAGAAAACTGAAATATGAAATATTTACTAAAACTCTAGCCACGCCAAAAGGTTGCCAAACCAATCAAAGTCTTCTCCAGAATCATGATAATTGCTGTGGGTGAAATACGGATGTTGTTTATTGACATCCTTATATCCCAAAGAAGTGAACAAGTCCCTTGTGATATCCTGCCCATGTTCCATCAGTCTGTTTGTTCGGATGTTATGGCCTCGCATTCTATAAACCTCAGGATGAAGAACCATAAGGCATAGAGCAGTAAGAGAGCACCTCTTCAACTCTATTATAATCAGATAGGAGGAGGAAAGAGATTAAAGTACAACTTACTGTGATTGGGATACGAACAGGGAAGACCAATGGCCATTTGAACAAGTGTTTCAAATGCATGATGGTGAACCTGGTTTGTAAGACTTCCTTGGCGTATGACATCGAAATGATGTGTGAGTTCAGTGAGGTGGAGGCTGTCGTACGAATAAAAGTGTCCTCCAATGGTAAAGGAGGCAACAGGCGTGTAGACAGAATGCACTTGGCCTGGTGGTTGGATACTAAAAGAGAGTCAGTCACTGAAGACATAAAAAAACACAGAAAATGTACACTAGATCACTGGGATAGACGTACACAGTCTCAGCACATAACTCGGGATGCTCAGTTTCATCAGTATTGATTAGTGTAGTGACTAGGTCTGATATCTCCTCGCAGGACTTTGTGGGATCTTGGACAAAATAAAACATCCACAACTTCACTCCAGACTTTCCAACCACATAAGTAGCTTTACCATCCGCATCTTGGTGAGTGTAAGTGAAGACCCCAGCTTGATGTGCCAGGCCCCAGGAACGGACAGACAGATTGTTCGCAGATATCTTGCATTTTTTGAATGGTGCATCACATTGAGTTTGGCTCCAGCCAATGGTGAGGCCATCATCGAGCATACTGTGTGTACGTTGAACATAGCAGTGCAATAATAAAAGAGAAGTCATATATCTAATGAGTGGAGGCATGGAATGGTGGGTCAAAGGAATATCGAGGGTAAACTGGCATTGTGTGGGGTCACTAATCCCAGCTAGCAGCTGGGACATCGTTCCACGAACATGAGGGTGTGTGAAATCAGCAATGCATTTGCCAATGTTTTGAGAAAGCATCAATAATAATATGAATAGGATAAATGAAAACAAACCATGCATATCAATCAACATGTTAGGAGAGATTCCAGCGAAATGGAGGAGACCATCATCGCTGAGCTCAAAGGAGCTGGTATCTTCAAAATTGCAGACGACAACTGGGTGACCAACTGAAAGTGACTTGCGTATATCAATGACAAGATCGAACATATATCTGTATGAAGAGACATCTAGAAAGTCGATATACAAACTTCCTGGAATGGCCTGTGGGAACGAAGCGACGCGACGAACATACACTTTATCGACTTTAAGAAGATTTGCATTGTCTCATTCCAGAGTGGGAGTGATTGTCCTGAGTCCGCCAGGCCATTCAATGACTGTGGCAGACTCAGAGACTTGGATTCCGTGAACACCAGAAACAAAATCAAGTTGTCAGACAGGAGGAGAAGTAGAAGCCAGAGGTCTGGAGGATGTACCAGCATTACGAGTGGGGTCGATAGGAATAGAGGGGCCAGCATCGAGAGTGGGGTCAATGGGAGTGGAGGAGGGACTGGCTTTGGTGTTGGGGCCAGCAGTAGCCACCCCCACCATGTGGCATTGGCGATAAGCTCTTTGTGTTGCACACCTCTTCTTCTTGAACGCCTCAAGGGCCGCCAGATCACTAGAATTAAGATCAGTAAAGTCCATATTGTGTTTATTTACATACACTCGGAGCTTTTCCATCCTCTGTTCATATGCTTTCTTGTTGGCAGCTGAACGATCTCGAGACTGAGAAAATGCGTTAGTTAGGTTGCTTCAACTCAACTTATTGACCTACCTTTGGCATTATAGATGATCGTAATGAGAAAAGCGTGGGGTAAACTTGTTTGGAAGTCCAACAGAAGGAATGCAACGATAAACTGAACAAAAGAGGGTGGATGTGGACAACAAAAGAGGTGGAGGGTACACATAGAATGGAATAAGTAGAGTAATTCAATAAATAATTGAGTGAACTGAAACACTTGCGCTAATAAACCCAAAGAAGGTGTCCACAGGAGATTGGTGTTTCCACACAATGAACAGAGGGTTATAGATACATGTGGTAGGGTTCTGCAGATTTCTATGATCAACAGTAGCATTATTACTCACAACTATCGATAGTACTAGTGCTGATCATGATGTCAGTCAAGGTATTGATTACAGTACTAATCACGGTACTGATCACAATAGTACATTGTAATAGAATGCGGATTGAGGCAGGAGATTCGATAATGTGCACGCCATTTAAAGAGCATAGATACCATACCAAATGAAAAGGAAATAGACGACATTCACGTCACTGCAGATTGGTGCATGCAACTCAATGATGTACACGCCATTCAAAGCACTGACCAAACAAAACAGAGAAATAATGACATTCACGTTGTCAAAGAAAAGAAACAGGAGAGAAGAGTGATATTGAGTAACAATATTGACTGGGCTATATGATGTCCATGCCATAATGATATTGCCATAAGGAACAAACCATAGAAGCAGATGAGATTTGGACCTGCCCTGATACACGAGAGGACCAACAGTCAGGCCCATGCATAGGAATAGGTGGGAGGATGAGAAAGCTAGAAAAGGAATATATCCAGCATAAGAGTACCAAAATGAAGTAAATAAGGCGTACCTAGAATGCCTCTGTGCGGGTCTTAGCTGATGGCAGTCCATGTCCATATACGACGATGCATGACAGTAGACGCATCGATGAACGATAAGAGAAGAACCACAGTGTTACTGGTGGCACGCGATGCACCACAAACAAATGTAATCAACTGTAACCAGTCAAATAATCAGCACCTACCATAAGCATAAACTATGGTCAATAGGAGGAACAAGAATTGGTAGTGAATAGTAACTAGCGCATTTTACTAGTACCACATGAGCAAGCGTGGTCAGTAGTACTTTCCAGAAACGATGACGATCATTGTAATCAGTAGCTATTAGTAATTAATCACTACACTATTTGATACCATATTGTGATCAGTGCGTGATCAGTGTCCATGATCATCAGCGCACCACTAGATGTGATCAGTAAGTGACCAGTAGTTATCATGGACTGTATGCTACACTGTGATCATTAATCACTACAAACTGCTTGTCTATACTTAGCAGTGTGATCGGCAGTGTTACTACATAGAGGGAAAAATAGAAAATGAATACCAATCAAGATACTGTTCACGATACTACCACAATACTGTCAGGAATAATGGATGCTAAAGTGATCAAATTAATGCAGCCCATTTGGTGTGAATACAATTGAGCAAGAATCTAATTGAGTGCAGGCAGAACATCTTTGTCACACAAGTCCCAATAAAGACCAATAATCCATACTAAAAGAGGAACCTTGTCGACACAGGCAGCCAATACATCCACATAGTGAGCCACCGATAAACTGGTCTTAGGTATTTCAAGTGAAAACATATGGGCCAAAAGATGCAGAACAAGATGAAGCATAAGAGGGTGTTTCCACAGGAAAAACAGTGTGGTGGGGACGGCATCATGGTAATGGTGAACAATACCAGAGTCACGATCTTTGGTGTGTTGATCCAACGAAGTAAAACATAAACTACAAAGGGGGAGGTTCTTGTTGCGTAACACCTTGACAAACGCTTCATAGACTTTGCAGTTGTTTTCCAAAGTTGGACAAAGGGAGGTGACAGGATGAACCTCTCCATCAGGATGAGGATAGAAAATGCAAATGGGACATTCTGTAACAGTATACATCAAAAAATCTTCATAATGGCAAAGTAGGTCTTGTAATAAGTATTTCGGAATAGAGTCCATGATCTTGTCAGGGAGAGGAGGGGGTTCATTAAGACATGCTGCTGGGGATTCTGTCGATGTGGAGGGCAGTATCGGGCTTATAGTGTCTGCATTTCCAAAGACATCTGAGGATGCAGAAGCAATGGGGCAAGACATTGTCAGTCGCATACCTGTAAAAAGGGAGGACTGGATGGCACAATTGATGCTAGCAGGCCTATGTACCTATATGTGAGTGCATATAGGCAACATACAAGCACATACTCTGGGTGACAGCGTTTGTCTAGAGTTTTTATCTCCTTGCGAGAATAGGGGAATAAATGAGAAGAAGGGATCTTGGGGTGCTGAACAAGTGATTTCTGTGGAAATGAGCAAGAATAGGGCACAGAGCACCCTACAGCTGGGGGGGCTTGAGGGGGAACTCTAGAAGAGGGATTTGACATGGATGCTGTAACTTGAGGATTGGAGACCACTAAGAGACAAGAAAGAGAAATGACACATGACAGGGAAGTAAGCTGCTGGATAGGAGAAACAGAGGGGCAAGAAAGAGAGGTGGATAGAGAGACATGAGTGTTGATTTGACAGGAATGTGGATGCAGAGGAGATGGGGGGACAACATCAGATTCCTAAAAGCGCATATACTCTACTTTGAATCAAATCAAGGGCAGACCACACATACAGATGCAAATTGTTCCATCAGTTGGCGAGTCTGTAATAAAGAAATTTCAATAACACGGATTGCAGTCTTGGCCTTTTTGACAATTTCTTCCACTTCACTCACAGCGGTGCAGAGCTCAGTAAAGCGATGGGAAAGTAAAACAGAAGGGGACATTGCAGAACTATTCCTAAGCAGATGATGAGTATCACAAGCAAATAAACTTTTTGTACCAAGGCCTACATAAGTCATACAAAGGCAAGATGATGAGGTTAAAGGAATGACCAAGGTTCAAGAATGAGAAGTGCTTATATAAATTTTGGATAAGATTCTACATTATATATCCTTTTAGAGAGCCCACGAAAAGTGTATAGTGACATCTTTGAAAGTCATTCAAGGAATTCTATAGCAACTCAATGATTATATCTGGAATACAAGAAAGGAAACTGACCTGTTGTTATTGAGCAAGTATACATAAGCATGACACACCTCCCACAGGTTGAGTAGGGAACCACTATTGTGTCATTCTTTCCCTAGCCATATAGCATAGTCCTTAGAAGAATGAAACTATTGGGGACTGACACCCGCATAATCCATAATGACACATCTGAGGGAAGGGATAGAATAAAGCACCCAAGATAGGGGCTTTAGGATATTGTCAAACCTACATGAAGGATTGCTATTCTTTGAGCACAAGGGGTGATCAAAGCACTGGGAAGTTGAAACACCACAATGATAACATACACCTTTGGTGGCAAACCAGATCTGTGAACAGAACACTTAATAGGAAGTGTGAAACATCATCCAAGCATTACAAACAGAAAGCATATGTGATGTGCCTCCATCAACCACAGTATGGATCATACACATTTCTTCACATTCCTAAAGAAACTTGAAGACAGTTGTTTCTTTTTCAGACTTTGAAAGGGAACAGGCTCTTGGTAAAGAGCCACTAGCAGTTTGCAGAGTGTTAGATCGGTCTGTGACAGAAGTGTGGTGCAGCAGATGTTGTGAAGGTACCTCCACAAAAGTGGACACACCATTGAGGCTATTGCAGTGATATTCCTAGAGAGACTGCAAAGCAGGACGCAAGGAACATCTTGAGGAAACTATTGTATGAGCAGCAGGAGAAGTAGATTCAAGCGACAGGCAACGATCAAGTAAATGTTGTTGTGCCACACTTGGCGAAATGGGAGGACGATTGACCTCTCAACAATGAGAGTATACTCTATGTGACAGGACCACAGATAGAGGATGAACAGGAATTGGTAAACGGGTCCAAGCATTCTGGAGAGGTTGAACATCTAAAGAATCAGATGAATGTGGCAATGTCAGGGGGAGAAACTTTGGATGGTGCACAGCAGGGAGAGGAGCCTGAAAGAATATGAAGGCAGAGTATAATGAATATGAAAGACATACAGTATTACAACAACAAAAATCACAAGGCTCACAGTATCCCAGCATATAACAATTAAATGGAATAGCATTCAGAAACAAAGTTATCAATATCCTATGGCACTGGGCTTTGGTTGCAAAGTCAAGCATAGCATGAAAGCCACCCAGATTGATGTCAAAAGAGCGCAAGTGAGGAGGAACACTGGAATAAATAAGATGAGATACACCAATTGTACCCTCCTTGTGCGTGAATCGTCCAGACTGTTGAGCATGTAGTGTCATGTGTTTTGGAATGCAATAATGTATCACATATGTAACATGGCTGTAGTCAATCCCTTGTGCAAACGCAGACGTAGCACAAAGCCATCTAGACTGCCCAGTTGACCAGATATTAACCACCTGAGAGCGAGCCTGGGTATCCATGCATCCAATATAGAAAGGAGCACCAATGAGTTCTGCAAGTATGGTAGCATCCTTGACTGTCTCACAGAAAACGACACCATGGTGGAGAGGAGAAGAAAACGTATGATGATGGATGATACAAAGAGTGAAATCCTGTAGAGAACCTTCTGGATGACGGGAAACCATGAATTGAATGTTAGGGGGTGAAATGGGCTCTTGAACCACATGAATAGGCTGCTGTCAGGTATCTTTGCCAACAGCCTATCCAAATGAGCTGAAGATTACTCATAATGAAGTGACGCATACCTTCCACAAAGCAGGTTCCACAGACAGACTGATTGTTGCAAACAAGAGAATAATCTGACAACCAATGTTGCCCAGACAGCTAAAGTCATAGAAGCTATCACAGTAGTCTCTGGAGAGAAGAATATCGTGGGCCTCGTCGATTACAACTCCATTAAGGTACCCAGCTTTAAAACAGGATAAGAGCCATTTGTGAAATTTTTCTGCATGAAGATGTTCGACAGCTGCAAAGATCAACTTGTCTCGAAAAATGTCGACGTCTGGGGTCAACAAAGACCAAACACAGTGAGGTATACCCTTTGCCGATGGGTCAGATAGAGTCTGTTCCATCAGGGAAATGTAGGGAATGATAACTATGTGGAAACCATTCTCTTTTGAAAAAGATGGAGCTTGATAGACAGCAGACTTTCCTCCACCAGTGCGCAAAACGACGAGAACATGAGGGTTTCTACGGCAAACCACCTCAATTGCTTGACCTTGCTCTAAGGACCAAAAAAAAAGATTCGGATGTTTGAACAAGGATCGAAGATAACTGACTCGAGATTCATGGATCAAGATAGTCTCTTGAACAGGAGGTGGCAGTAAGTGTAGATGGGCAGACCAAGGAACTTTATGGGACAGAGTATTGGATATGGTATCTTGGATGAGGGGAAGGTAATGCTTCATGGTATCATCATTCATGTCTGCATGATCAGTACCATACTGATTACTGAATGCTTCGAGTACAGGAAGGACATGCTCCATATGGCGAAAGAAGTGTTTATGTTCCAAAGAACATGCAAAAGAATCAGGAGATTTAGAGTCATGATTCAAGGAAGAAGAGGTTGAAGATGATCTGACACCCAGCCACAAGTGATAGCAGTAAGCCAGACCCATAGCATCAGCATACACGTTCTTTGTAAGTCCAGGCAAATCATTATATACAAGACCATATCTAGAGTTTCCCGTAGCTGTCGAATGACCAAAAGATACATTGATGGCATCATTTGGAGTGTCTGCATCCTCATGATGATGGAAAACAGCACACAGAATAGCCTTGAGAGCCTGACAAAATGGTGCGAGAGTAAGTGGTATTTGAAGGTACTCTGTAGTATAAGTGTGAAGGAGGTTGCTGAAAGCACTGCTATCAACAGTCTTGCCATTGATGACATAGAGGTAGTCCCTGTAGACTTGGACATTTGTGGAAAGCACTTAACGAGCAAAGGCCAGAACAACTTCTCAGATAGGACCAACAAGATAAACAAAGAGATGGGAGACACTGTGGAAGGAAATGTGCAATATAACCATCTTTCCCAGTTATACTTCGAGTCTTCAGATAATGACAAATAATGGCACAAGATCCAAAAAGAAAGTAAAAGTTGCGAGATCCATTGAGGGAATTCACAGATCAAAGGGGACCAAGCTCAGTGCCTCGAGCTACACCAGGTGTGGAGGTGTGGGCAAGTACCATGAGGAGATGAACAAACTCATGATAGAGATGCAGATAAGCCCAGATCGCCGCTGTTGAAAAAAAAAAAAAGTTTGACAAAAGTTAATATACTAAAAACTTGCCATGTTTGTGAACAAGAGATCCTTGGGCATCCTGCAGATGAAAGTGATCAAAGATGGAGGAGACAGAGTGAATATGCTCTAACATGAAATCGAGCAGCGGATAGAATGGATTGTGAGATGAGTGTACAAAGGAGAAAGCATCATCAGTGTTACACAAAGGGTCCACAGGCCATTTAAGAGGATCACTTGAATCGAGGGTAGTGTCTAAAATGAGATCGAAGGGCTTCTGATCTGCTCCAAGAAGTTTATCGAGTACTAACTCGGCCTTGGAACACAATGCTTGCATCATTTTCAGGAGTAGATTGATCCATAAAGGAAGTCCTTTCACACTTAACGTGTCCCTTTGTTGATTCCAGTGCATGTCAGGAAGCTTTGCAGAGTTAAAAGCATATGCGCTAACGAGATGTGTAAGCTGTCATAGAGCATTAAAAGGAGTCGGATATCCTTCTTTCAATAAAGAAAGAAGGTGGTCCAAATAATACCTTGAATAGCATTAATAAAACAGCCCAAATGGAAAGGGAAAAAACATACTGCATGAAAAGAAGAGTGGGATCTGCGAGCATGCAGGCACAAGCTTCCAAAATCATGACCACACGAAAGCAAAAAGTAAGAGAGGCAAGGTTGGGGGAAATAGACAAGGGTGGTTGAAATGTACCGTCTTCCTGAAGGTGCCAAAAAGTAATGAACCAACTGAGGGGGCAGAGAGTATTGTCTCGCTGGATCTCTGGTGTATACATTGATATCAATGAGAAGGAGAGCAAGTGGATGGGCTCTGAAAGGTCAGCATTCTCACTCAAACAATGACCAACAGCATGACAATATTCAAGCTGATGAGATGAAAGAGTAAAAATCGCTAGGAACTTGTCCAGAGTACAAAGGAGGGCACATAAATACATGCACCAGTGCTTTGCACAGCGAAATAGATATTTTTCAGTCTGAGGGCGTCCAAATGGCTTATTCTCAAGTTCAGGAGAGTCGAGATTGCTAGGAGAAGTTAATGAAAAAGCCCTTAAAAATCAAGTGAATAGACTTACCCTTTGGAAGTATGGATGTGTCTTTGTGGAAGGACCTCCATACTTTCGACTTCATCCCACATGAGCTTGAACATATTTTTAACAGCTTGCATGATAGGGAAAAGCATATCACAGGGCACAGGGATTGCAACCAGAGACAAAAGCTCTTGAGTAGAATAGCTACTAACAACCTGAAGCCATCTGGACCGCTGGAGGAAGCCAGTCGTTTTGTGAGCATCGTTGGAAGGATTGAGAAGTTGCAATGAACGATCCTCTTCAGGATGCATGACAGACATGTACTTGGCCAGTGTTCCATGCGAGCGCTCAATAGCCAAGTTAGGGTCAACATAAACAATGAGTTGATGACCCCTGAAGCCAAAAATATGATGGATTAGGCAGGGTTCCAACGACACAGTAAGACCCATGTGACATTCTGTATGGTGACACTGCAATGATGTTTTGGACCCAACAGCAATGCCACAAGACTCAGCAAGACACACAAAACCATCAGCCAGCTCGAGACCAACAATTGAAGCGATGACATTGGATGAGGACAAGGGCAGAGGCGCCATGAGATCCAACTCTTCAAGAATGGTAGTGAGCTCGTCATCAGAGGGACATGGCAAACGATGCTGGGAAACATGACTGTGTATGTGAGAATGGTCTAGAGCTTGAGAGCATTCGAGACATATGACAAGCTTGTAAACGAGATTAATGTGAAGTCCGGACCGAGACAGAGCATCCAAATGGGAGGAAATGATTTCAGGAGGGATTAATTGCATGGAATGTCGCTCTGAATCATCCTGTACATCAGATTCTGGAGTTCTGACATTGTCTTGAGGGATAGAATCTAGCAGAGGACGTTTAATCATGCAAATTCTAACACAGCTAGGACCCATTTACCGTTATCGTCATCAGTGTGCTCTTTGTACGAGTAAGGTTCATTGCTAGAGAAATGCACATATGCGTCATCTAGATCATCCTACAGCAATAGGAAAGTGTTTTCTTCATCACAAGCATATTGTTGCTGTGGTGCTTGCTCTGGTTCTTCGTTATCAAAATCATTGACATTGGATGTGAGAAAGTCTGAAAGAATAGCATCTGTGTTAGAGCAACAAGTCGATCTCACATGCGTCCTAACCAGGTCTGGATTTTGATTGCTATATTCTCCACAAGGACAATGAAAAGTTCCATCTTCTTGACACTCCAAAGTGACAACACTGCCTATATGCACTATCATAAGTTATCTACAACATCAACAGAAGTAAACTCACCTTGATACATAACATTTGAATACATCTGGTGAACAGTACAGATGTGAGCCATAAGGTCATGGAACCTCAAATTGCATTGCCGACATCTGTTTAAAATGCAGTTTGATAAACATTGATGGTGAATAAAAAAGCTAGACACACTTTGCAGAATCTGGCATGATGTTAGGCATAAATACAAGCTGCTGTGAAAGTTGATAGAAACTAAAAGACAGAATTGCAGCAAGGGATGACTCTATTTGGGACAGAAATAAAATGATACACATGTGATGTGTAGACTATTTATATAGGATAAGAGGGCCAATTTCTGTGACACATCTGATAGATCTACATCATACATGATGAATTTAGATCATAAAGTGATAAGATAAGACTAGGAAATATCAAGCAGTTCATCTATATTACATGAAGTTTGAAACAACACAGGACAAGAGAAAGTGAAGAACAACACCAATGTCGCTACACCAAAAAGACATAGGTGCATAATTAGTGCCGACAGTCAAGCTTGTGTGTAGGAATAGGCCGAGATCTAGAAAACCCACAAAAGGGGGGGGAGAGAAAGGAAAAGCATAAAGTACAGAGAGGAAATGAATAAAGGCGTACCCAAAGCCCTCAATGTCCAAGACTGAATGAAAGTGGAAAGACACGATGTACATATTAGTAACAAGAGTAGATGAATCAATGATCGATAAATCCACACCATCATCAGAGTGAGACTGAAGGAGAGAAAAGTACGACATCCATGTTGTCATAGAGGGGAAAGGGATTTGATGACATACACGCCACCCTAACAGCATCAATATGAAAGTGAATAAAATAAAGACAGATGACGTCCACATCGCCAAAAGTAGATGAAAAGAAAGAAATGTTGCATCAGAATAACCAGATGACAACATTTGCATCATAGCAGAAAGAAAACAAAGGGAGAGAGGGTGGGATTCAAACCTGTCCTGACACATGAGAGGACTAACAGTCAGGCTCACATATAGGAATGGTGTCAAGTCCGGGTCCTCCAGACTAGTCCAACGATGTCTGGAATGGAGTTGCAACGGGAGGGTGAGGAAAGGATGGGTGGAACAGAGGGGGTGAGGACATTTGGCGCAGGACTTATGTGTCGCACCCTTGTACTTGTTATCCTCGGAGTCAGAGGTCAGATGAGTGTAGAGCTTGAGGTTGGAAGCATGAGGAGGAGACTAATTTGATATTCAAACTGAAGTATGTACAAGTTGGAGTACCATATTTATACTATGGAGTCCGGATGGATTAGTAATGGAATGTGACAGGTTGTCAAAGGTGAAACAGAATGAGTAATGATATATCAAAGTTGGAGACAGGTTGGGGACATGCCCAAGATAGGTCAGAGACAAGTCAGAGACAGATGTCCGAGACAGGTCTGGGACAGGTTGGAGACAGATGTCGGGCTGTCATACTAAGCGAGACACCTGCTCGGAGAAACTAAGAATGAGAATAACTAAAGGAGATCATACGAATTGGGAATATGAGAGACAAGATAAGAGATATCTAGGAGATCGTACTGGAGATCGTACCGGAGATCATGCTGGAGAGTACCGGAGTACCGGAGTTGGAGCAGTATGTGACAAACGGGCTAAAAGTTGACGCTAGAAGAAACAAGGAAACAAGGAAACCAGCGCAGCATATCGATATGAATCAATCGAGTACATACCTAGAGCATCATTATATGTGGCAATACATGTCATCGCAGAGAAAGATGATTTAACAGTGTACACACCATAACCATCCAACAGAGTGAAAAGGAAGAGACAACGTTCATATCGATGGTTTGTGTTAAGATGAGTCAATGTGTTTAAGATGAAAGGAGTGTCACCACAATGGCAGATATGGCATGAATGGCAGACAAAAGAGAAGAGGAAAGGATGGTGTCCAAGTCATCAAAGTTGGAAAAGAACTAATATCATTATGGCTGAGATGCCTCAGTTTAGATGAAAGGTCAGATGTAGCATGTACAAATATAAACAACATGTAGACTACAAACATGATGATCAGTGGGGGCTGCTAGTGACCAGTACATATGTCCATGCTACCAATAAAAGCCATATTAATATTCTATCAGGATACTGGAAGTTATTACGCATCTCCATGCACGACCAAAGGCAGTGGATAGTACGCTGCAGTAAGTGATTTCAAAAAATGACACAGGGACTAATTACACATGCTGATCACACAACCCAAAATGAAAACGTCTTACAACAGACAACATGTAGAAGATGCTACTACTGTAACACAAGCATGCACTATCTGACAGGGAAATTGATACAAGGGGAGGTGATCTGAAAGCAAATAGGAGCAAATCTACTTCTTACACTAGTCCCGAAGGTAGATAGAAGCAATTTTGTAAAGAAGAGCAATAATATAAGGATCTAACATGTCCCAAATTTGTGCGACTTAGAGACATTGGCCAACAACCCTAACCATTAACTAACCAGGGGTTCCCCCCAGACCCCCTAGAAAATATACATAAAACCCTAACCACTGAACCCTAACTACTAACTAACTAACCAGGGGTTCCCCCCAGACCCCCACCAACCTAATATAACCCCCTCACCATTGGTATTTTGAGATCTAGAGCAGACAGATGATTTGGCATCAGCCAAACAAATGAGTACTGATCACAGACTGATCACTTACCAAAAAGGGAAACATCTCGCTACACAGAGAATAGATGGCAAGTCCATAACACAACAGTGCACTATCTGAGGGGTGAATCGGTATAAGGGGAAGTGTTCCAGACATCCTCAAGAACAAGTTTGCCTCTTAGATTAGTCTGTGGCAGTGGAAAGTGTGCCAAGGCAGGCAATTTTGTAAAATACAGTAATAAACAGAGAGGATATTCATAGCTCAGGAATGCAATGACCAATTAAAAAGATGTATAGGGCGAGATTGACCTATGACTGTATTTGATTGTCTCTAGACATAATAGCTCAGGGTCTACTATCCATTTGCACCGCAGGGAAGCAATCTTTCAAAACAAGTAAAATGCAAATATCTGAGGAGGAATCAGAAATGACACAAAAGTGTCAGTGTAGAAAACATAGCTATACATATATAGAATATTCTCTGAGAGTGCCGTCTGAGCAGCACTCCGTGCTGCCCCACAGCATTACAATTAGTGCTTTGCTCTAAACAACCATGTAGAATTGATTGTGACTAATATTACCAAATAAGGCAATCCCCTCAGCAGGTCACATGACCTTCCCACTCTAACCTACAAGCCAAAAAAAGTTCAGGGGTGTCAGGGGTCAGAAACCTTGTGCAATTTTCAAAACAAAACCATTGAACCAATAGTCTATTGGTTTTGAATGCCATTCACTAGAGATAACCACTCAGCAGAGCCAGAGCAAGGGAAAGGTGCAGGCATGGAGTGGCCCTCCTGCATGCCAGAGATGCAATAAGCATGGGCTTGAGTGTCAGCTTGGGCTGGGCAAGTTGACCTTGTGTGTGGAGTGCCATGAGGCAAAGGCAAAGTGCAAGCAGCCTAGAGAGTGAAGGAGTGTATCAGCTTGGGTGATAATAGTGTAAGGACCTAAGTTTTTCTTCAATAATTTTTTAAAGGGGTGCATGGATTGGAAGTACTTAGCCTTGATGAAAACCTAGTCACTGATCTTAAAGTCCAGCACTGGAGTTTGCTTGGCATCAGCAGGACCTTGGTATCATTTCTGAGTGGCAGCAATCTCCTCACAGAGGTAGGAATGAAGGGAGTTGAGGTCAACAGAGTATTCTTGTGCTCTGGTGGAGGTAAGGTCTCTCTCTGGATGTACTGTTAAGTTCAAATGGTAGCCCTTATTGATGAAAAAGGAAGAAACTCTGGTGGTCACATTTGGAGTATTGTTGTATGTGAACTCTGCTAAGGGAAGGAGTTCAGACCAGTTGTCCTGTTGATAATTGCAATAGACTTGAAGGTACTGTTTCAGAGTCTGGTTCATATGCTCTGTTTGACTGTCTCCCTCCAGATGGTAATCAGAGGTGGAATGGAGCCAGATATTGAGGGCTCTTCCAAGTGAGTGGAAGAAGTGAGAGATGAACTCTGAACCTCAATTGGAGGTGATGTGAGAGGGAACTCCATGCTTGAAGAAAACATAAAGGAGGAAGAGTTTTGCAAGCTCCAGAGATGTCACCTTATTGTTAGTTAGAATGAATATACATTGCTTGGAAAGGCGATTGACAACAACTAGAATGGTGGTGTGTCCAGAGGATGTGGGAAGTTGTTTGATGAAGTCCATGAATATGGAATTCCATAGCCTCTTAGAAATTGGGAGCTGTTTTAGGAGTTCATAGGGCTTATGTCTAGGGACCTTAGCTCAAGCACAGGCTGTGCAAGAAGAGACATATTCCTTGACAAATGTCCAGATGCCTGGCCAGGTATATTCCTGATGGATTAGTTCCAAAGTGTGATTTTGTCTGAAATGTCCAAATAGCAGATGATCATGCTTATACTGGAGCACACAGAGTCAGAGGTTATTAGCATCTGGAATGTAGATGCAACTATCCAAACAGAGGAAGCCATTGGAGTTGATGGATCAGTGTGAATCAGAGTTGGAGTCAGTGAGGTGAATGGCAGCAATGGGGTCAGAGGGAAGAGCAAAGAGAATATCACTATGAAGTAACTTGATGTTGAAGAGGGTGCTGGCCTGGAGAACCAGAGCTACAAGATAAGTGGCCCATATGGATGCAGTGAGCTATTCCTAAGTAAAAATAGGGTGGAAGTTGTGGAGATTAATGCAAGCATAGTCCTTATCCCCCTCTTTGAGGTAGATGTCCCAGCATCTAGTAAGGGCATCTGGCTTGGCTCTGAGGTGTCCAGGGCAGAAACAAATGATCATATTGAACCAGGAAAGGAACTCTGACCACTGGACCTGCCGACAAGTTAGGAGCTTGATAGTGGTGAAATACTCCAGATTTTTGTAATCAATGATGACATCAACTGGAGTTTCAGAACCTTCAAGGTAGTGGCACCAAGTCCAGAATGCCTCATGGATGGCAAGTAGCTCCTTGTCATGAGTGTCATAATTGAGCTCTGGAGAATGGAGTGTCCAAGAGTAGTAAGTGACTGGCCAGATTTCCTTGTCCATACAACGGATAGAGAAAATACCAGCAATAGCATAGTCAGAGGTGTCAGTTTTCACTATGATCAGAGCATCCAGAACCCAGTGGGTAAGTATCAGAGCAGAGGTAAAGACATCCTTAAGTGTCTGAAAGGTGGAATAACAGTCTGCAGAGAAGTTCCATGGAGTACCCTTATGTGTGAGTCAGGTCAGGGAAACAACAGTATCAGAGTAGTTATGAATGAAATGCCTGTAGAAATTTGCAAAACCCAAGAAGGACTGGATGTTCTTGACTTTCCAAGGCTTAGGCCAATCTATGATTGCTCTAACTTTTTCCAGAGACATGGTAAGTCCAGAGAAAGTGAGTTGGTATCTGAGATAATTGGTGGAGTTAGTGTGGAATTCACACTTATCTGAGTGGGTGTAAAGTCCATGTTTGTGAAGTCAACAGAGTACTTTCCAGACATGCTCCTTGTGGAAGGCCTTGTCTGTGGAGTAGATGAGGATGTCGTTGAGATAGACTATAACACAAACATCTAACAGATCAGTGAAGATGGTGTTGACAAACTGCTGGAAAGCTGCTGGAGCATTGGTGAGACCAAATGGTATGACTAGCCACTCATACAAGCCATATTGGGTCTGGAATGAAGTCTTCTATTCATCTCCCTCAGCAATGCAGACCAGATGGTATATGTGCTAGAGATCAATTTTGATATAGATCTTAGCTTGGCTCAGAGCATTTAGAAGGTTGGAGATGCAGGGAAGGGGATAGCAGTCTTTCTTTGTGATCTTATCAAGTCCTTGAAAGTTGATGTAGAGGTAGAATGAACTGTTCTTCTTGTGAACAAAGAGGACTGGAGCAGCATGGGTGGAAGAGGAGGGATGAATGAATCCATTAGCTAGGTGTTTGTCAAGGAACATCCAGAGTGACTCAAGCTTAGAGGTGAAGAGGGAGTATATAGTGCCCAATGAAGGAGATGTGCCTTCTTTCAGGTTGATTTTAAGATCATGTTTGTGGTGTAGAGCAAGCTTAGAAGCCTTGCTTTTGCTAAAGATGTCCGTGAAGTCATGGTAGTCTAAAGGAACTCCAAAGAGATTGACAGGATCTGGAGTTGTGAAAGACACACAGAGTTGGGTATTCTTAGGGTGGAGTTGCAGGCTAAACTGTATGGAGCCCTGAAGGTGACAGGCCAATGCAAAGGCAGGTGCATTGATTAGTGCAATGGGCAGAGCCTTGCAGTCACAGAAATGCAGTGGATCAGAGGGTGTGGGGTCAGCTAGAGGAGGTAAGTCCAGAAGCTGTGGGGTAGAGCTTGGAGTTGCTAGCAAACTCTGTCCAGATGGGCAAAACAAGATACTGCTTGAAACCCAGTCAATTAATGGATTGTAGTAGGCGAGTCAGTTATGTCCTAGCATAAGGGAACAGGATCCATCTAGCAGAGTAATATAGAATATCATTGGAGTGATGTCACCAGTTTCAAAACAAATAGAAAGGTCAATAGCATGAGTAATGGTGGAGTTGGATGTTCCATTGAAGAGCTGAAGTTCAAGTGGAGGGACAGAGTATGGAGAAAGTCCATGATCATTAACAAATGAGGTATCTATGAAGCAATTAGAAGATCTGGAGTCTACAAGTGCAGGGAAGGTCAGAATGTTATAGAAAAGGACTAAAATGGTAGGCATAAGGGAGCAGGGATCTAAGAGAGCAGATGTGTTGAGTTGGACCTTCTTAGATGCATGGACAGAGTCAACACAACCTTAAGTCCATGTGGAGTCTATGAGACTGCTGGCTATTTTTTCTCCTCTGTGCTAGAGGCCTTTGGTTTGACTTCTGGAGTTGTGGTTGTAGCCACACAAGCCTTGGATGCCCAGGACAATGACTTTGAGCACTCTTTAGTCTTGTGGCCAGCTTAACCACAGAACATACACATATTATTATCAAAGCAATGCTTTTGCTCAACCACTGTGAGCTTGCTGTCCTTACCTAGCTTGGATGACAAGTTAGGTTTGGAGGCTGTGGAGGTTTCAGAGTTGGAGTTACTGCTAGAGTTGGAGGCCTTAGAGTCCTTTGCAGAATTCCTAGGCTTGGAGTCTGAGGTGGGGGCAGATAAAGGCAGGGCTGCCAAGGCAGTGGCCTTGGAATTACCATTTCTGGAGTTAGACCCAGAAATCTTGTTGGTTCTAGAAATCTCTTCCCTATGTTCCCAATAGCAATGGTTAATCTGCTGCACTAAAGTGCAAAGGTCATGAAGGTCACCTGGTTTGTCAAGCTGAGACAACTCATCCTTGATGTGATTGGGAAGTCCAATGTAGAAACTATGGCAGAGCACTCTGGGACCCCATTCCCAGACTTGGCTTGCCAGATGGTTCCACTGGACTACATAGTTGGAGATGTGTTGGAAATCCTTCATGTGAAGTTGCTCAAGCTGAGCCTCCACATCACCAATGGGATTGTGTGGACCAAAGTTAGACTGGAGTTCATACAGGAACACTTCCCAGCTGGTCATCCAGAGTGAATGGAGCTCTGGAGGTTCACTGCCAAGAAGGTCCAGCTTGAAATATTCAAGGGCAACCCCCTTGAAATAGGACTGCATGAAAGTGACTTTGGCATGATCATGGTGGAAAGACTTAGGATTGGCTTGGAAGTTCAACTTGCACTGGACAATGAAGGGATAGAGTTTCCAGGAATCCAGTCTGTCAAACAGGTCTGGCTCCTGGACTTTGGTTTTAGAAGAGTTGGAGGACTTATGCTGGAGTGCCTGCCAAGTCATGTTCTGGATGGCATTGGCAAGTTGGTTAAATGGTTCAAAAGTCAAGGGTACATCATTGAGCTGCTGCTCATCATTATCATCAAAGGGGTCATTTAGATCAAAAGAATCAGGTGGTTCTGAAGGATTGGATGGTGGATCATCACTGTTATCATCTCCAGGGATCAAAGGGGCTGGAGCATAAAGACTTTCTTCTCTGGGGACAGGATCATTCCAGAGTTCATGGATTCAGGGGGAGGCAAGGCCTGTTTCTGATAGCAGAGTGAGAGAAGAGTTGAATGGACCAGAAGGAGTGGTGTGATGATGAGATGCAGTGGAGATGGATGGGAAAGTCACAGGTCTAGTGCTAAGGCTGTGGAAGTCACCAGGAATGGTGCAAGAGGAGCCAAAAACTAACTTGAGTTGTTGACGGAATGTCTGGGTGCATGACATAGTGAGTATGACAAGTACAAGTATGAGTTTGAATATACTATCAAGTATGGGTCCTCCAGATGAGTCCAATAATGTCTGGAATGGAGTTGCAATGGAAGGGTGAGGAAAGGATGGGTGAAACAGAGGGGGCAAGGACATTTGGCACAGAACTTATATGTCACACTCTTGTACTCATTATTCTTGAAGTCAGAGGTCAGATGAGCATAGAGCTCAAGATCAAAAACATAAGGAGGAGACTAATTCAATATTCAAACTGAAGTATGTACAAGTTGGAGTATTATATTTATACTATGGAGTCCAAATGGATTAGTAACGAAATGTGACAGGTTGTCAAAAATGAAACAGAATGAGTAATGATATATCAAAGTCAAAAACAGGTTAGAGACATGCCTAAGATAGGTCAGAGACAAGTCAGAGACAGATGTCTAAGATGGGTCTTGAAACAGCAGAACCCATAGGGAACTTGAACCGGCTCTACTACAACTATCAGCAAAAGAGAATAGAAACTACTAACTCATTCTGTTGAGGAAAGAGTTGCAGTGTTTGGAGGGCTTAGTAGTCAAGTTCTGGAGAAGACCAAGAGACTAGACTGGGGATCTACTCAGCATTGTCCTTGGGGTTTATATACTACTATCTATTTGTACATGTTTGTCTAACCCTAATATCTGATTAGGTAAAATGCTATGCCTATGCAGTAGGGCAGCAACTAAGGTAAGAGTCCATGTTGTTACTATCCAATAGTGATAAAGGCATCCCACAGCCTCTAGGGCAGAGGGAAATGGACATGAATAACACGTTTGATACTGTGGGTGGCAGATCAAATGGAAGAGAAGCCACAGCAGCAGTAATGAACTGGGCTGTGCCATAGCCATGCACAGCATGGAAATGAAAAGAATCATGCAGTGATTAAAAGGGTGTTGGCTACATGCATTAGAATTCTAGAAGGGACACGGTAATAACCATGGCAAAGAATAGCCAAATGGGAATAGATCTGATCAGGAAGAAGAGCAGAAGATAAGCACAATCAGATTAGTCATGAAACGATAAGATAAGGTCAAGCAAAAAGTATTCGCTAAGTCTGTTGCGATGAAGAGTCTATCAGAGACCATATACAAGATGGCAAGGATCGTCACACTACCCCCCGCTTAAAGATCATTGTCCAAATGATCGAAGGGGAGATGATGAGTCGGAACAGTGGTAATATTTTTAGGACATTTCTGGAAAAGGAAAAGGAACTGCTCAGGTTCAATGGTAAGTGCTCACAAAGCCAAGGGATGTTGTTTATAGAAGTCGGAAATAGCCTCCTTGGCATTAGTAAGGTTGGAGCGCGGCTCCCAAGTTCGTTCAGTTTCATCATATCCTTTCCAGTGTACTAGATATTCCAGTCGGCACTGCTGATATCTGCTGTCCACAATGAAATCAACTTCCCATTCGTTATCTCTATCTTCTGTAACCTTTATGGGACCAGGCCGTTCAACCGGCTGACCTTCTAGGCATTTCTTATAAGGTTTAATGTGGGAGATATTAACAACTGGGTGAATTCTCATGGATCGGGGAAGTTTCAGTTCCACTGCATTGGTTCCCATCATCTTGGTGATTGTAAATGGACCTAGCCATCATTCAGAGAGCTTCTTTGATGCATGCATGAGTTTAAGGTTTTTCGTGGATAGCCAAACTTGTTGGCCCATGTGATATCCAGGGGAATTGCTGCGAGATTGATCTACATACTTCTTCTGATGTGCCTGTGCCACTTTCATATTCTGCCATACTTGATCAAATGTGGCGGCCATCTCATCAGCAAATCTTACTGCAGCTGGTGCTTTATCCATCTTTGGTGGTTCTATTCCCATTCTTGGGTTATACAAATGCGTGACTTCAAAGGGGGTCTTCTTGGTAGAAGTGTGTTGTTTAGAATTTATGGAAAACTGGGCAACGGCAAGCCAATCTGCCCATTGATCTTGTTTTTCTGAACAGAAAATTCTCAAGAACTTCTGAACTTCTTTATTAACAATCTCTAATTGTCCATTGGTTTGAGGGTGAAATGCAGT
>JBBPUB010000233.1:0-21367 GCA_038094415.1 Xerocomus alliaceus | reverse complement strand
TGCAGAAAGAACAGTGAGAGCAAATGTATTAGATATACCATTGGATACATTCATTGGAAAGAAGTGACAATATCTGAAAAGTGCTTGAATAGGTTTAGCCAAAAGAAATGTTACCAGAACAATTAGTTCCAAAAAAGTATTATAATTATCTCATGGTTTTCTTCAAGAAGGATTTCAAAAGAATGCCCTTATGAAAACCCTAGAACCATGCTATAGAGTTACAAGAAGATTTCAAACTCCATAAGGGAGGGATAATTCCTCTTTCAGTGGATGAACAGGAAGAAGTCACTGTGTTCCTAGATGAACAATTGCAGAAAGGCTATATTTGTCCATCAAAATCTCTGCAGACATCCCTAGTATTTTTTATTTTAAAAAAAGATAGTGGGAAAAGAATGGTATAGAATTACTGATATCTTAATGAACATACCATCAAAAATAATTATCCCTTACCCCTTATATTGCAACTGGTCAATAAACTCAAAGATGCCAAGCTATTTACTAAAATGGACCTATGGTGGGAATTCAACAATGTTTGCATCAAAAAGGGTGATGAATGGAAAGCTGCATTTGTTTGCTTTAGGGAAGCTTATGAATCCCTTGTGATGTACTTTGGATTATGCAATTCCTCTGCCACCTTCCAAGCAATGATGAATGAAATTTTTGCAGACATAAATGACATGGTGGTAGTCTATATTGATGATCTTCTTATCTTCACCAAAACAGACAATCCAGCTGAGCATGATTGAGTTGTAAAAGAAGTCCTTAGGAGACTAATGAAGAATAACCTCTTTGTGAAAGCCTCCAAATGTTGCTTTCATGTCACAGAAGTGGATTTTCTTGGCATGATTGTGGGAAAGAATGGCATTTCTATGGATTCAAAGAAGGTTAAAGCTGTGATGCAATGGCCCATTCCTCATAATCTCAAAGGAGTATGAAGCTTTCTGGGATTAGCTAACTTCTATCAATGTTTTATATTGGATTTCTCTAAAGTGGCTAGACCACTTAATGATTTGCTCAAGAAGAAAACCCTGTTTGAATGGGGAGCAGCTCAACAAGAAGCATTTGATATGCTGAAGAATGCCTTTATCACTGCTTCAATTTTAGCCTATTCAGATATAGACTGTGAATTTTGCTTAGAAGCAGATGCATTGGACTACACCACAGGAGCTGTGCTCTTAATAAAGAAAGATGACAAATGGCATCCAGTTACTTATGCTTCTTATAGCATGCAACCAGCTGAGCAGAATTATCCTATCTCTGATAAAGAAATGCTTTTAGTAATATGAGCATTGGAGGAATGGAGACATTATCTCAAAGGAGCTAGATTTTCTGTGGAAGTCTGGAATGATCATCAAAACCTTCAATGGTATCAAATGAGGCAAGATCTTAATTGCTGCCAAGCACAATGGGTACAATACTTATCTAGATTCAATCTAAAATGGATACATAAGTCTGGAGCTACCATGGGAAAGGCCAATGCCCTTTCTAGAAAAGAGGATCACACAATTGGTATAGAAAATAATAACAAAGGAGTATTAGTAATTCTGCTGGAGCAGATTGGACAGATGGAGATAGTGAAATGGCTGAACCCAAAGGTGAACTTGAACCAGCTCTACTACAACTATCAGCTAAAAAAGGAAGAGAATGTACTAACTCACTACAGTTAGTAGAGAGTTGAGGAGAGGTCTTGAGGCTTAGTAGTCAAGTTCAGGTGAAAACCAAGAGACTAGACTGGGGATCTACCCAGTGTCATCCTTGGGGTTTATATACTACTCTACTGTTTATACATGTATTGCTAACTCTAATACCTGATTAGGTAGAATGCTATGCCTATGCAGTAGGGATGTGACTAAGGTAAGAGTCCATGTTGTAGCTATCCAATAGCAATAAAGGCATGCCATAGCCTCTAGAGCTAAGGGCAATGAAAATGACTAACATGTTTGATACTGTGGGTGGCAGATCAAATGGAAGAGAAGCTGCAGCAGTGGTAATGAACTGGGCTGTGCCATAGCCATGCACAGCATGGAAATGAAAAGAATCACTTGGTGATTAAAAGAGCATTGGCTACATGCATTAGAAGATTAGGAGGGCATGGATATAACTGTGGTAAAAATAGCCAAAAGGGTTTAGATCTAATCAGGAAGAAAAGCAGAAGATAAGCATGATCAGATTAGTCGGGAAACAATAAGATAAGATCAAAGAAAAAGTATATGCTAAGTCCGTTACGATGAAGCATCTATCAGAAACTGTATATGAGACAGCAAGGATCGTCACAGATAGATACTCCACTTCTCATCTCTAATAAAGGCAAATGACTCAATAAATCTATATTCAATGAACTTTGCAAGCTTACTGAAGGAGATACCATATATCTTGACAGAAAACACTTTTTACTTGAAGAAGAAAATGGCCTGCTACATGATCTGCAGGGCTGAATATACATTCCAGATTCTGCCTTGATAAAAATGGACATCCTAAGATTGTTTCATGATACCCCTATGGCAGGACATACTAGTTATAAAAAGACATTGGAATTAATTTCCAGATTCTATTGGTGGCCTAGAGTCACTACATTCATCAAAGACTATGTCAATTGATGTGATAAATGTCAAAGATTCAAAGGAAAGAATCAGGCCCCTAGTGGACTTTTGAAACCCCTTCCCATACCAGATACCCCTTGGATTCACATTTCTACCGATTTTATCACTGATCTCCCTACATCCTGCTCTTTTGATGCTATTTTCATGGTCATCAATTGATTCTCCAAGGAGGTAGAGCTTATTTCCTGCACCAAGCAGTGTAGTGCCTTAGATATGGCATGACTCTTTCTAAATCATATATGGAAGCATCACAGTCTTCCCTCTTCTATAGTTTTAAATCAAGGTCTGCAATTCACTGCACAAGTAATGACTAAGATCAACAAGGCCTTATCTATTGAAACCAAACTTAGTACTGCATTCCATCTCCAAACCAATGGTCAATCTGAGATTGTTAATAAAGAAGTTCAAAAGTTTTTGAAAATATTTTATTTCAAAAAACAAGATAAATGGACAGATTGGCTTGCCTTAGCCCAGTTTTCTATTAATTCTAAACAACATGCTTCTACCAAGAAGACCCCTTTTGAAGTTATGAAATCATATACACCCCACATGGGAATAGAACCCTCTAAAACAAATAAAGCACCCACTGCTGTCAGATTCACAGAAAAGATGGCTACTATCTTTGACCAAGTAAAACAGAATATGAAGGCTGTGCAAGCACACCAAAAGAAATATGCAGACCAATCTTGCAGTACTGCCTCTAATTATGTTGTAGGCCAACAGGTTTGGCTATCTACAGAAAATTTGAAATTAACATGGGCATCAAAGAAGCTTTCTGAATGATGGCTAGGTTCATATGTCATTACCAAATTGATAGGAACCAATGCAGTCAAATTGAAACTTCCACAATCTATATGCATTCACCTAGTAGTAAATGTTTCTCACATTAAACCTTATAAAGAATGCCTTGATGGTTAGCCAGTTGATCAGCCTGGTCCTGTAAAGATTACTAAAGATCAAGATAACAAATGGGAGGTGGATTACATAGTGGACAGCAGATATCAGCAGTGCTGACTGGAATATCTGATACACTAGAAAGGATATGATGAAACTGATCAAACTTGGGAGCTGTGCTCCAACCTTTCCAATGCCAAGAAGGCTATTTCTGACTTCTATAATTCTCATTCTTCAGCTCTGCAAGCCCTAACCATTGAACCCGAACAGTTTCTTTTCCTTTTTAAGAAACATCCTGAAAATATCACTGAGGTTTCAACTTTGCATCTACCCTTTGATTATTTGGACAATGATCTTTAGGAGGGAGGTAGTGTGACAATCCTTGCTGTCTTGTATATGGTCTCTGGTAGACTCTTTGTCAAAAGCAGACTTAGTGTATACTTTGTGCTTGATTTTATCTAATTATGCTTATCTTCTGCTCTTCTTTTCAATCAGATCTAAACCCTTTTGGCTATTCTTTTACACAATAATCACCATGCCTTCTGATCTTCTAACATGCTTAGCCAGCATCCTTTTAATCACTATGTGATTCTTTTCATTTCTGTACTGTGCATGGCTATGGCATAGCTCATTTAATTACCACTGCTGTGGCTTCTCTTCCATTTGATCTGCCACCCACAGTATCAAACATGTTATTCATTTCTGTTCTCCTTAGCCCTAGAGACTGTGGTGAGCGTTAAACAACATTGAATGGCTAGACATAGAAATGAACTCTAACATGGACCATATCTAGTATATCCTAATCTAGTATTAGGGTTAGCAATACATGTACAAACAGTAGAGTAGTATATAAACCCCAAGGATGACACTGGGTAGATCTCTAGTCTAGTCTTTTGGATTATCACCAGAACTTGACTACTAAGCCTCAAGCATCCTCAACTCTCTACTCAACCTAGCAAGTTAGTACTAAACTTTTCCATCCTTTACTAAAAATAGTTTTCATAGTAGTACTGGTCCAGTTTTCCCTTAGGTTTTCTACCATTTCATGCTTCCAGTAATCTACTCCCATGTGGGACCCCCATAGATTGCTATTGCCTGAGATAAGGAATAATATTTATATGAACAGTTATCTCAGATGTGTCCATGAGTATCACATGTTGAGCAAACCCTTTGAGGGCAGAAGCAAGGTCTATGCCCCCAATAAAGACAGAAGGAACATTGGATACAAAGACACTCATGAGTATTATGTCCAGGGGTGGAGAGGGAACAGGAGGGACATCAGTACTATGAGTAATCTGCACAATAGTGACCCCTACCTTCATATTGAAAGCAAGTAGTGGTAGCTGAGGTGGGAGCAGGAGTGATGGCAGATTGAAGGACACAATGTGGAGAGGGAGGAAAGTACCTGCTGGCCATTAGAAAGGGTGAGGAGGAAGTCTTGATTAGTGGTGATTACTTCTTGGTTCAATTTAAAGGTAGTTATTTCCAAAGGCCCTTCAGAGTCTAGAAAAACTAACAATATAGAGAGGGCAGTGGTAGGCAATGAAGGAGGGGGTGGAGAAGAGATTTGTTTCACTAGGGAAGGAATGGATAAAGCAGGTGATGCAGGGGCAGTGGTAGAAGGTGAGGGAGAAGTGGAAGAAGCAATATGGTTATGGGGCATGGAAGAAATGGATTCCAAGTAATGGTTTCATTTCTGCAGTGAAAGAGAAAGATAAACATGTCTGAAGGTAGGGAAAATTAGTTTGGAAGCTATCATAGAAATGTACATATCAAAACTGAATAAGTAAAGAATGGAGAGAATTCTTTCTGGGATTTTATTGATAGCTAAATATAAGGGGATTCCCATCATAGGAGGGGTATCAGAAGGAATGCAATAATGATGATAATATTGGACATGTGTGGCTTCATGAAACAATCATACTAGCTCCTGTGTGACTTCATCTTCTTGGTACAAAGGGAGGGCCTCTATGATATGGAGGAGCTGGGGGTCTGCAAGGATTGCACTATAGAGGATGAAGGTGGTGGAGGTGGGCAAGAAGATAGGCTGCACTTATAAGGATCTGAGTCAAGCATATCCAGATAATAAGAAGGAGATGGATGAGGTAGGAGAAAGCATGTTCAAAACAGAATAGAATGGTAGAATCAATGGGCATTTACTAGCAATGGGGGAAGATGGCTGCTCAATATATAGTGACAGCAACTGTAGTGAGAAGAATGAGATAGAGGAGAATTACAGAGGTGATGAGTTAATAGTTAATGTAGTTCATGATGGGTCCTGGTTACCACAGTTGATTGTGGTGTTTATAATCTGTCAAAATGAAGGTGGTGCAATGAAGATTAATCTCAGGTTCCCATGTGTTTTCTGATGGAGCATAGCCTTTCTATTTGATGAGGTAATGATAGCGACCCAGGGTTCCTTTGTATACTAGGATAGCCTTGACTTTATATTCTTCTTCATCATCTATAACTTCTGGTGGGGGTTCCAGAATCAAAGGACCATGGGCTTTTGTTTGTCTGAAAGAGGAGAAAAGGAAGGCATGGAATATATTGTGAATTTTCCAAGACTTGGAGAGCTTGAGATGATAGACTACTGAAGAGAGGACTTGGGTAATTTCAAAAGGCCCAACTTGCTTAGGTGCTAGTTTCCTAGAGGGGAACAGAATGCACAGATGAGTGGCTTCCAGCCATACTTTATCTTCAACTTTCCAAGAAGAGAATTTACACATTTAATGTTTGGTCATAACTAGCCTAGCAGAATCATGAGCAGCCCATGCCTCATCTCTGATCCTAACTAGAGATTCCATCCTGGAGAAGAGTGCAGGGATGAATGTCTTTGTAAGAGCCAGGAATGTTTGGAGCTTATAACCCATCATTAGACTAAATGGGGATTTCTGAGTGGATGAGTAGGAACAAGAGTTATGCTGGAACTCAGTGGTGGTGAGGAACTTGGCCCACTCATATGGGTTGTTACCACAGAAGATCCAAAGGTAGGTCTCTATTTCTTGGTTGGTTCTTTTAGTTTGGCCATCTGTTTGTAGGTGATATGTGGTGGACAATCTGATGTTATAGTGAAGTAGTCTGGCTAGCTCACAAGCTAGTGCAGAGGCGAACTGTGGTCTCTAATCAGAGATGATAGAGTCCTGTACTTCAAACCATTTAAATACATGGTCATAGAAAAGATGCACTACCCCTAAAGCATCAACAGTTTTATGGCAAGGGATGAGAATTACCCCCTTTAAAAGACCATGGTTGACCATGACCATGATGGAGTTGAAACCCTCCAAAAAAGGTAAATCAGTGACCAGGTCAACAGAGAGTTATTTGAAAGAAAGGATAACAGTAGAAGGGATAGGTGTTAATGGTGGGTTGATAGAGTGAGTGTTAATCTTGGATGCCTGGCAAACAGCACATCCATTGATGAAGTTTTTGACAAATGTTGCAAGGCCTGACCACCAGAAATCTTTTTCCAGTAGGGTCTTTGTGCAAAATTGGCCTGCATGTCCTATAATAGATGAGGAGTGGAAGATATGGAGCAGGGAGGACTGATGTACAGAGGGAATGTATAGTCTATTTCTGTAGAATAGGTGGCTGTTATTGAACTTCCAATCCAATACAGCTAATCTGGAGAAAAGTGGAGAGCCAAGCTGTAAGGCTTTTAGAGCCCTCAGTACTATGGGATTAGAGGCAGAGGAGGCTTGGATTTTATGAAGGAGTGCTATATCCAGAGCTTGGATAATGACCAGCTTGGGAATGATGGAGGAATCTAGGTTGTTTGAGAAGGTATTGAGGGACATTCTTTATGATAGGACATCTGCAGGACCCATTTTACTACCTAAGGTTACTGACCATACAAGGTTGTAGTTCTGTAAAAATAACAACTAGCAGGCTTGTCATCTAAAGAGTTTTCTAGGATCTCTAATATAGAATAAGTTTTTGTAATCTGTGATAACAGTGACTGGGTGGGTGGATCCTGAGAGATACTGTCTCTATTCTTTTAGTGCAAGAATGATTGCCAGGAGTTCATGGTTATAAATATCATAGTTTCATTTGGCTGAGGAGAAGGTTTTTGAAAAGTAGGTGCAGGGATGTGCATCCCTGTTTATGTCATTCTGGAGTAGAACGGCTCCAGCCACAAGGAGAGAGGCATCCATCATAATGGAGAAGAGTTTGCTGGTGTTAGGGAGAGTGAGGACAGAAGCAGATATGAAGGCATCCTTGAGAGTTTCAAAGGCAGTTTGTTGTTGAAGAGTTCATTTCCATGGTTCATTCTTTTGAGTAAGAAGAGTGAGTGAAGATATGATGTTGGAGAAATTGGGAATGAACTTTCAATAAAAATTGGCAAATCTGAGAAAGCTGTGAATGCCTTTGACCAATGAAGGTGATTGCCATTCCCTGATGGCACTCAGCTTTACTGGATCCATCCTTAACTCTCCTTAACCAATGATCATTTCAAGATACTCTATGGTGGGGGTATCAAATGAACACTTTGACAGTTTCAGGGATAATCTATGTTGTTTTAACCAATTGAAGACCTGCTTGGTGTGCTGGTGGTGTAATGCAAGATTGTCCTTGGTATGAATTCTGATGTCATCCATGTAAATCTTTAGCCATCCTTTGACTAGAAGATCTGCAAAGATGTGATTCATGAAGGCTTGAAATGTAGGAGAGGCATTGCAGAATCTGAAGAACATTACAGTTGGTTTATAGAGCCCTAGGGGGGTGATGAATGCTGTCTTCCACTGATCTTTCTCTTAGATGCAAATATTATTATACCCCCAATATATATTGAGTTTGGTGAATATTGTGGATTCCTTCATATTGTTGATGAGGTCTGAGATAAGGGGTAGAGGGTAAGCATTGTAAACAGTATGCGAATTGAGATATTGATAATCCTGGCAGTGATAAAGGGTGCCATCCTTCTTTGGGACAAAGAAGAATGGAGAGGCTTGTGGGGACTTTGAGGGGAGTATATAACCAGTTGCTAAGTTTTCATCAATGAAGGTCTTGCAGGCTTCCTTCTCCTTCAGGTTTAAAGGATACACTTTAGTGATCTTCAGAAGAAACAAGGGTTTTAGATCTATGGTATGGTCATAGGGGCGATGTGGGGGCAGAATGTTGAATGTGGATTCAGAAAAGATGTCTTCATATTCTTTGCACCACTCTGGAAGTTCAATGATTTTGGGAGGTGTTTCTGGGTAAGCTAAGTTGAGATGGTGATTTGGTTCAGACTCTCTTTGAGGTGATCCTGTGGAAGCAGAAGAGATTTTGTTCTCCAGTCAATCTGGGGATTCCACTTCTGCAGCCAAGGCATCCCAAGGATCACCTGTTTCTTGCTGAGTTCAAGGATAAGTGTTATGATTTATTATATCTTTTACCATGTTTTCCTTCTGTTCATCACCGTTTCACAGTTTAGTCCACCATACTTCATCTCTTACTGTGAACATACATTCCTCTTGGTAGTCTACTTGTTCTGCAGCACTTCTTTCTTTATCTTCTTAACCTTAGTTACCACTATCTTGGGATGCTTATCTCTCTGCAGTTGCTTCTCTCACAACAGCTGAGTATCTCCATTTTCCATCATGTTTCATATGATTCTATCATAGTACTTATACTCCATGCCCTGTACAGTAGTCTTCGTTCTTGGTCTACACAATTATATGTAACCTTGAGTCTGCTGCAGTCCCTATACTGTGTCTCTTAGTCCTCAGCCCCTTTGAGTCTTCCCAAGTACCCAGTCCACCCTTGTACCCTTTATCTCTAGTAGCAGACTCAGGCTACTTGCATAACAAAAGACCAAGAATAACCCTATGTCCCTCTTGTTTAAGAGTTGGACACACCCCACTGAACCACCATAGCTCATCAACCTTCCATCAAATCTCTAGATCCATTAGTGCTCACTCTGACTTGGAGTCAGAATCCACACCCCCAGCATCCCCTGCCATTAGACCCAGACAATTCCCTGGACTTCCCTCTAGTACCCCCACAGGAACCCCAATATACCCAGGACCTAGTACCCCCTTAGCACCATCATGTCCATTGACCCCACTGTTCCCCACTCACACCCCATCCCCAGTCACTCCTATGTTCACCCACACCACTGAGCTTAAGGCAGCCCTCCCTACCAACTTCTCTGGTGAACAAGATGACACCACTTGTTGAATCAAGGCCATGAAGGCCTACTTTTTCATTAACTCTGCCCTCTATATAAGTGATGAGACCAAGATCATGACCACTCTGAACAAGCTTAGCAAGGGCTGAGCTGTTCCCTTCTCTGAGTTGTGGTATGATAAACTTGCCAACCCTGCCACTGTCCTCACAGAAAAGACCTTCAATAAGTTCATAGAGAACTTTGAAGGAACCTTTTTCCCCTTTGATACCAAAGCCACTGCTCATCTTGCACTGTCCAAACTAGTCCAGAAGTCTTTCTGCAAGCCTAGTGGAGAGATAGATGATAGCTTTCAGAAGTATATCACCGAGTTTCAGAACCTGGCTACTTGAGCTGGAATCACTGACCATGCTATACTCATTGACACCTTCTTCCTAGGCATAGATCAGTGGATCACCATCATGGTCCTCTCCATAGATAAAGTCCCTGTCCTTATCGCTGATTGGCTAGACAAAGCCAAAGTTTTTCATACCTAGATAGCCCGCATTGAGGCTTTGAAAAAGGGCAAACCTGCCCCTTTCCTCCCTAAAAATTCCAGAGATCCAAATACCATGGACATCAACATAGTTCAACTCACCAAGTTAACCCCTCAGGAATGAGCCAAGTGCATCCAAGAAGGATGCTGCTTCCATTGCCAACACACCGGCCACAATGCCACACAATGTCACTCATACCCCTGTAACCCCCCTAGCTAGACCATCACAGCCACCTCCACTACTGCCCCACCAACCCCATCCAGTTCCACCATCACAACTCCTGCACCCCCTTAAGCTTCTACTCTCTCTGCTTTACAGATGTTTGTTCAACAGCTCCAGACCCAGGAAAAGAACAAGAATGAGATCCTCCAAGTTCTTCAGGCCTGTTACAAAGACTCCCCTAACAGGCAACCTTCCACAACATCTTTTTAGAAGGAGAGGGTGTGTCAACATCTCCTTCCCATATACTAGTAGGACTGCCTAGCTACCAAACAATTCAAATCCCCATTCATCTCAGAGTACAGTCTGAAACTGTTGAAACCATCATGCTAACTGATAGTGGAGCCACCGGCAACTTCATTGACAAATCCCTGGTCCCTCACCTAAACCTAGGGGTACATGCCCTCTTCAAATCCATCAAAGCCTAGAACATCAATGGAACAGAAAACCACCATAACATCATTAGGGCAAAGCTCAAGGCAGAGCTTATACATGAAGATTTCTTCAACAACGTAGACCTGCTTATCCTGGGACTTGGCAAGAAGCAGGTGATCCTTGGGATGCCTTGGCTGTGGAAGTGGAACCCCCAGGTTGACTGGAGGACAAAATCCCTTCTGCTCCCATAGAATCACCTCGAAGAGAGTCTTAACAAGATCACGATCTCCACTTAGCTTGCCCAGGACAACCTTCCCCAGACCACCCTACTCCCAGACTGGTGCAAGGAATATAAAGACATATTCTTAGAGAGCACGTTCAACACCTTACCCCCTTATTGTCCCTATGATCACACCATTGATCTAAAACCATCCTTCCTTTCAAAGATTGCTAAAGTATACCTGCTAAACCTAAAGGAGAAAGACACATGTAAAACCTTCATTGATGAAAACCTAAAGACCAGTTATTGAAATGCTCATTCGACACCCCCACTATGGAGTATCTTGGGATGATCATTGGACAAGGAAAGCTCAAAATGGACCTGGTCAAGCTCAACACCATAAGAGAATGGCAACCACCCTTATCTGTCAAAGGAATTCACAGCTTTCTTGGGTTCGCCAATTTCTACCAAAAGTTCATCCCTGACTTTTCAAATATCATATTTCCATTCACCCTTCTCACTCAGAAGGATGAACCTTGGAAATGGACTCCTTGGCAATAATGTGTGTTTGAAACCCTTAAAGATGCATTCACCTCTGCACCAGTCCTTGCACTCCCAGACTCCAGCAAACTGTTCTCTGTAATGATGGATGCCTCTCTCCTTGCAGCAGGAGCTATACTACTACAAAAAGATATAAACAGAAACAATCACCCCTATGCTTATTTCTCCAAGACCTTCTCCTCTGCTGAATGAAACTATGACATCTACAATAGGGAATTACTCACCATCATCCTCACCCTAGAGAAGTGGAGACAATACCTCTCTGGCTCCACCCATTCAGTCACCATCATCACTGATCATAAGAATTTATCCTATATTCATGACCCTTGAAAACTTTCCAGATGCCAAGCATGTTGGTTTCTTTTCCTACAGGATTATAATCTTGTCTGGTAGGTTACTCCAGGAACCAAGATGGGCCCAGCGGATGCCCTATCTCGACAATCCTCTCTTGACACATCCACTGACAACACAGACTCCTCCATAATCCCAGAACCCACCATTATTCAAGCCCTTGACATGGTACTTTTGCACAAAATCAAGCTCTCCACCAATGATCCTCTAGTTCTCAGAGCACTCAAAGTAGCACAGCTAGGCTTCCCATTGTTTCCCAGATCAGCCATATCAGACTGGAAGTTCAATAATGGCCACCTTTTCTACAGGGATAGGTTATACATTCCCCCAAAACATAGGTCATCCCTACTCCACACATTTCATTCAGCACCAACCACAGAGCATGCAGAACAATTTTGCACCAAAGCTCTCTTGGAATGGGACTTTTGGTGGCCGGATCTTGCCACTTTCATTAAAAACTTCGTCAACAGATGCCCCACCTACCAAATGTTCAAGGCCAATACTCACCCCACAGTCCCATCTCTGTTACTATCCCTTCTGCTATCACCCTCCCATTTAAGCAACTGTCTGTCAATCTCATCACCAATTTACCCCCCTCAGAAGGCTTCAACTCTATCATGGTCATGGTCAACCATGGGCTTACAAAGGGGGTAATTCTTACTCCTTGCCACAAAACCATCGACACATTAGAGATAGCTTGCCTTTTCCATGACCATGTATTCAAATGGTTTGGAATACAGGACTCCATTATCTTGGACTGGGGATCACAGTTTGCTTCTGCCCTGGCTTGAGAACTAGCTAGACTACTCCACTATAACATTAAACTATCCACTGCCTATCACCCACAGACCAACAGTCAAACCAAAAGAACCAACTAGGAACTGGAGACATATTTGAGGATCTTCTGCAGAAATAACCCACATGATTGGGTCAAGTTCCTCACCACTACTAAGTTCCAGCATAACTCTTGCCCACACTCTTCCACTTAGAAATCCCCATTCAGTCTCATGTTGAGTTATGAATCTAGAGCATTTCCCACCCTCACAAAGACCTTCATTCCTGCACTCTCCTCCAGAATGAATGCCCTGACCAAAGCAAGGGATGAAGCCCTAGCTGCGCATAGTTCAGTGTGCCTAGCAATGAAAAGACATCAAATGACTAAGTTTACCCTGTGGAAGGTCAGAGATTGGGTATGGCTGGAAGCTACTCATCTCTGCATCCCATTCCTGTCTAGGAAACTGGCCCCCAAATGAGTAGGACCATTTGAAGTCATCCAAACCCTCTCACCACTTGTCTATCACCTCAAACTCCCCAAGTCCTGGAGAATTCACAATACATTTCATGCCTCCCTCCTATCTCCATTTAAACAAACCCCTGCTCACAGCCCTTCATTCCTGAAACCCCCACTGGAGATTATAGATGATGAAGAAGAATACAAAGTTGAGACCATTCTAGCCCACAAGGAAACTCCTGGTCACTATCGTTACCTTATCAAATAGAAAGGTTATGCCCCATCTGAAAATACTTAGAAACCAGAAAGCAATCTCTGTCACACTGCCTCCATTTTGATAGATTATAAATGCCACAATCTACTGTAGTAACCAGGACTCATCATGGACCACATGGACTACCAGTTGATTGTCTCCATCCTCCTCCTCTGCCTCATCCTTATCACCACAATTATCATCACCATATATTGGGCAGCTACATTTCCTCATCGCCATTAGATGTCCATTGACCCCACCACTTGCATTATTCTAGAAAATGCTTTCACCCACCTCATCCATCTCTTCATCACTGTCTGGATATGCTTGTCTCAGATCCTCATGTGTGCAGCCCTCCTTCTTGCCCACCTCAGCCATGTTCATCCTATACAGCACCATCCTTGTGGACCCCCAGCTCCTTCACACTGTCAAGGCTCTCCCCCTCTATCAGGATGATGAAATCACCCAAGAGCTGGTGTGCTTGTTTCATGAAACAGCTTGAGTCCAATATTATCATAACCATTGTGCTCCATTGGACCTTCCTCCCATGTTTGGCATTTCCCTACAATTAGCCATTAGTAAACTTCCTGAATATCTTCTATCCATTCTGCAGCTATATGGCTTTGATACTTACATTTCTATGATTGCCCCAGAACTTATTTTTCCTACCTTTTGTTAAGTTTACCTTTCCCTCATGCTGCAGGAATGAGACCACTACCTTACATCAATTTCTTCATTACCAAATATTGTCATTTCCCCTTCTTTATCTATCACTACTCCTTCATCCCCCATTGTACCTACCCCTGCTCTCATTGACAGAATCACATCCCCTCCTTCTCCACCCTCATCTCCCACCACCTCAGTGATCAGTGCCACTATGTTCATGGACTCAGAAGATTCACCACCTATACTCTGGATCTTGATATTGTTGCTGCCAATTGCAGTTTCCTTCTCACTTTGCCCAACAGTCAATGGGTTCTTTCATCCCCCTCACAAGTCTTAGCATCATCAATGCATCAACGACCTGCCTCTGACATCACCACATGCTTTCAGTGTGGAGGTAGTGGTCATTATCAGGCAAACTGCTCCCTCTATCATTGCCCAGTCTGCCAGACCTTGGCCCCCAAACATAATGCTCATTCTTGCTTATGAACCCAATGCTCCTTTTGCCACAATTGGGGGCATGGACCTTGCTTCTGCCCTAGGTAAGTATGCACAACTTGTGACAAGACTGGACACATTTGAGACAATTGTCCATTTGAACATTATACCATTCATCAGGCAGAGGCAATCTTTGGAGGACCCTCTTGTGGATAGAATACTGGAACCAGAGGTTTCAGTGTTTGAAGGGGGTATTGTTATGATTTATTATATCTTTCACCATGTTTTCCTTCTGTTCATCACTGTTCCACAGTTTAGTCCACCATACTTCATCTCTTACTGTGAACATACATTCCTCTTGGTAGTGTCTACTTGTTCTACAGCACTTCTTTCTTTATCTTCTTAACCTTAGTTACCACTATCTCAGGATACTTATCTCTCTGCAGTTGCTTCTCTCACAATGGCTGAGTATCCCCATTCTCCATCATGTTCCATATGATTCTATCATAGTACTTATACTCTGCACCCTGTACAGTAGTTTTCATTCTTGGTCTACACAATTATATGTAACCTCAAGTCTGCTACAGTCCCTGTACCATGTCCCTTAGTCCTCAGCCCCTTTGAGTCTCTCCAAGTACCTAGTCCACCCTTGTACCCTTCATCCCCAGTAGCAAACTCAGGCTACTTGCATAACAATAAGTAGTTTAACATTGTCCATGAAACCTTTGTGGCCAAGTTTCACTTTGAGCTTTGTTTTAATCATTCCATGGTGATTCTCTGTTCCATCCACATTCTAGGTGAGTATGGGTTCTTTAAGGGCATGGACTCCAAGACATAGGTGGGAGACAAGGGATTTGTTGATGAAATTGCCAGTGGCTCCACTGTTAATAAGAGCAATGGCTTCAATGGTTTTAGACTGGACCTGAAGATGAATGGAGATTCTGATCATCCTGTAGCTAGATAGTCCTACTATTACATGGGAGGAAGACATTAACACACCCTCTCCTTCTAAAAAGACATCACAGGGACTGGTTCATTAGGGGAGTCTTCATAGCAGGCTTAAAGTACTTGGAGGACCTCATCCTTATTCTTTTCCTGAATGTAGAGCTGTTGAATGAAAGTCTGTATGGCAGAAGGAGTAGAGGTGTGGAAAGGGGTGACTACTGAGGCAGGGGTGCTAGCAGGAATAGAGGCAGCCTGGGGCAGAGCAGTAGTAGTGGAGGTGATGGTCTGGGTTTGGGGTGTGCAAGAATAGATACAATACTGGTTAGAGTTATGGTCAATACATCAGCAATAGAAACAGCATCCTTTTTAGATACACTTGGCACATTTCTGAAGGGTTAACTTGATGAGTTGAACTGTATCAACATTTATGGCATTGGGGTTTCTAGAAGTTCTAGATAGCAAGGAAGTGGGTTTGCCCTTCTTTAAGGCATTAATATGGGCTTGTTGGGTATAGAAGGTCTTGGCCTTGTCAAGCCAGTCCACAATATGAGTGGGTACTTTGTCCATTGATAAGATCATAATGGCTAGCCTTTAATCGAGGCCTAGGGAGAATGTGTCAATAAACATGGTGTGATCAGTGATTCCTACCTTAGTAGCTAGATTTTGGAACTTGGTGATGTACTCTTGGAATCCATCATCTATCTTTCTGTTGGACTTACATAAGGACTTCTGTGTAAGCTTGGACAATGCCATGTGAGTGATGGTCTTGATGTCAAAAGGAAAAAAGGTTCCTTTAAAGTTCTCTATAAACTTATCAAAGGTTCTTTTGGTGACAGAGATGGTGGCATCAGCAAGTTTGTTGTACCACATCTCTGAGAAGGAAATCCCTCTTTCCTTGCTAAGTTTATTGAGAGTGGTCATGATTTTCACATTGTCATTAGCATAGAGTAAGTTGTTGATGGAAAAGTAAGCCTTTATGGCTTTAATCCAATGAGTGGCATTATTAGAATCACCAGAGAAGTCAGTAGGGAGAGCTGCCTTAAGTTCTGGGACATGGGTAGACATGGGGGTGCTGGGGGTGATAGGGGATGGTGAAACAGTAGAATATCCTTGATTGTGTGTCCTAAGTACCTTTGAGTACTTCATAAGACTTCTTCAGAGTCTTGGGCAAGGATTAAGGCTAAGGTCTTGAGCTAAAACAACAATAACAGTATGTCAAATGACTTGAGCATGTAAGGCCAGAGTCAATAAACAATGGACTGGCTTGAGTGGATGAGACTAAAGCCAAGAAGTAAAAATGTAAAGCATAGGCAAGTCTGACTCTGCTAAAGATGACTCAGATGAGCTTCTGGCTCTAGGCTATATATTTCTGGCCTAGGAAAGTATATCTTCTTAAAAAAGCTGTATTCTGAAAACTCTTCAAAGAAGACTAGACTGAAGGGGATCCAGCCATTCTCCCTGGATCTTATATACTACTACATTGTATATACTTGTTTATCTAACCCTAATACCTAATAGGGTAATATGCTATGTCTAACAGATATGAATGCATTCTAAGGTAAGAGTCCATGTTATAGCTATCCAATAGCAATAAAGGCATATCATAGTCTCTAGGGCTAAGGGTATGGATCAACCAATAGCATAACTACCTGCACTGCCTACAAGGCTGTGTGATGCTGTGTAACATGCACATCAAGCATGTCTTTAATGTAATCGTTAATATCCATGGTACAGCCTCTAGGCTATAAGTATAGCCTTCTAGACTTATAGATTCTGGGGCCTTGAATGTTAAGTGCTTGTTTAATGTCCATGGACATAGCCTTTGAGGCTATGTTAGGTGGCATCCAATAGCATAATTAGTATTAGTACAGCCTCTGGGGCTGTGGGCTAAAAAATGTTGGATATCCTGTGTGTTATGTGGTATATGGCCATCAAGGCTATGATGGAACATTTGATACTATAGGTGGCAGATCAAATGGAAGAGAAGGATGTTACAGCAACCATCATGATCTGAGGGCTATAGGTTATAGCCATGCATAGCACAGTAATGAATATGATCTACCCTGTAGATCTATGGTCTTTCTAGTATCTCCTAAGATATAGAGTCAAGGGTATGAGTTGAAGATGTGCACAGCATGAAGGGCTATGAGTATAAACACTCTGTATTTATTTTAAGGATATTGGCTAAACAGTTAGAATATAAGAAGGGATACAGTGATATCTGTGAGAGATAATAGTTAAAAAGGGTTTAGATCTGATTGGGAAGAAGAGCAGAAGATAAGCATAATCAGATAAGATATTATGCAATAATAAGATAAGATAAGATACAATCTTATCCATAAAAGAAAAGGAAATAAGTTGAAAAGAATAGTTATATGCATGTACAACTAGTGTTCATGCTCTGGTTTGAGTGTACACTTTGTACTTCTTGTATGTTTATCCATCTAGAATATGACTTTAGATAATTACAAGTCTTCTAGAGACCATAGATGATACTTCTAGAATCATCACAGATGGGGTGTAAGTGGGAATCAGTGGGGTCTGTGGGCACAAGGGTGCTAAGGGGATTCTGGAACTGGGGTGCAAAGAGGTTTCTGTGGAAGTAGCATAGAAGGATCTAGGGAGTTATCTGGTTCTAACAACAGGGAATGCTGGGGGTGTTGGCTCAGAGTCTGAGTCCGACTGAGTGCCAAACAATCCAGGGATGTGGTGGGTAGGTCTATGAGCTATGGTGGTTCAGTGGGGGTGTATTTAACTTTTAGAAAAAAGAAATGTAGAGAGATTCTTGATCTTTTATTATGCAAGTAGTCTAAGTTGACTATTAGAGGGCAGGGGGTACAAGGGTTGACTAGGTGCTAGGAAGTACAAAGGTACTTGTGGGACTAAAAGGCATGGTGCAGAGACTGCAGCAGACTCAAGACTATATATAATTGCATAGACCAAAAATAAGAGCTATTGTACAGGGCACTGAGATATATATATACTATAATAGAATATCATAAAATGTGGTGGAAAAAGGATAACTAAGCCATTACCAGAGAAATGACTGTGGAGTGGTAAGTGTCCCAAAGTAACAGTAAGAGAAGCTAGGTGGACAAAGAAAGAAAGGCTATAAAATGTGGGGACATTACCAGAATAAAGTAATGTTCTACATATTGAAAGAAGAAAGGAGGAACATACTAAGGAATGAGGATAATTGTCAAGTCCAGATTCTCCAGATGAGTCTAACAATGTCTGAAATGGAGTTGCAACAGAAGGGTGAGAAAAGGATGGGTGGGATGGAGGGGGCGAGGACATTTGATGCAGGACTTATATGTCATGCCCTTGTATTTGTTATCCTCAAAGTCAGAGGTCAGATGAGCACAGGACTCAAGGTTGGAAGCATAAGAAGAAGACTAATTCGATATTCAAACTGAAGTATGTACAAGTTGGAGTATCATATTTATACTATGGAGTTCAGATGGATTAGTAACAGAATGTGACAGGTTGTCAAAGATGAAACAGAATGAGTAATGATATATCAAAGTCAGAGACAGGTTAGGAGCATACCTGAGATAGGTCAGAGACAAGTCAGAGATAGATGTCCAAGATGGGTCCAGAACAGGTCGAAGACAGATGTCAGGCTATCATACTAAGTGAGACACCTGCTCGGAGGAACTAAGAATGAGAATAACTGAAGAAGATCATGCAAATTGAGAATATGAAAGATGAGATAAGAGATATCTAGGAGATCATACCAGAGATCATACTGGAAAGTACTGAAGTACCAGAGTTGGAGCAGTATATAACAATAATGAAGAGAAATGTATAACAGTGTATGTAGAGAATTGTAACACACCACTGCTGAGTTTCAGCATAACTCTTGCCCTCACTCTTCCACTTAGAAATCCCCATTTAGCTTAATTATGGGCTATAAGCCACAAGCATTCCCTGCCCTTACAAAGATGTTTATCTCTGCACTCTCTTCCAAGATGGAGTTCCTAGTCAAAGTAAGGGATGAAGCACTAGCAGCACATGAATCCACCAGAAAGACAATGATGGGACATTAAACCTGCAAGTTCTCCCCTTGAAAAGTCAGAGACAAGGTATGGCTGGAAGCCACCCACCTCTGCATTCCATTCCCCTCTAGGAAACTAGCACCCAAGTGAGTAGGACCCTTTGAGATTCTCCAAGTTCTATTACCACTAGTCTATTGCCTCAAGCTCCTCAAATCATGGAAGATTCATAATACATTCTATGCTTTTCTTCTTTCCTCTTTTAGACAAACAGAAGCTTATGGTCCATTATTTCTAGAATTCCTCTTGAAGATTATAGATAACAAAGAAGAATATGAAGTTGAGGTCATCCTAGCTCACAAAGGGGCCCCTAGTTGCTATCATTATCTTATTAAATGGAAGGGCTATGCCCTATTGGAGAATACTTGGGAACCTGAGATTAATCTCCATCACACAGCCTTCATTTTGATAGATTATAAATGCCACCATCAACTGTGGTAACCAGAACCCACCATGGACTACATTGACTACCAGCTTATTGCTTCCATTGTCCTCCTCTGCCTCATCCTCCTCACCATAGTCATTGTCACCATATATTGAATTACCACACTCCCTCCTCATTATTAGATGCCCATTGATTCCACCACTCATATCATTCTAGAAAATGCTTTCACCCACCTTGTTCATCTCATCATTACTATCTGGGTATGCACATCTCAGATCCTCATGTGTGTAGTCCTCCTTCTTGCCCACCTCAGCCATGTTCATCCTATATAGCACCATCTTTGCAGACCCCCAGCTCCTCCACACCATCAAGGCACTCCCCCTTTATCAAAATAATGAAGTCACCCAGGAGCTGGTGCACTTATTCCATAAAACTGCTTGTGTACAATATTATCACAATCATTATGCTCCATCCAATTTTCCTTTCATGTTTAGAATACCTCTATGTTTAGCCATTCACAAGCTCTCCAAACAAATCCTATTCATCCTCCATTTCTTCAGTTTTGACACTTACATTACTATGTTAGCTCCAGATCTCATTTTCCCTACCTTCTGTCAAGTATACCTTTCCCTTACACTGCAGGAACAAGACCACTATTTCAAGTCTATTGCTTCACTCCCAAATATCATCATTTCCTCTTCTTTACCTGCTACTACCCCTTCTTCCTCCATAGCACCCACCCCAGCTCTCACCAATAGGATCACATCACCTTCACCACCTCCTTCATTACCCACTACATCTTTGTTCATGGCCACCATATTCATGAACTCTGAGGACTTCCTGGGTTTAACCACCATCATCCTTAACTTGAACATTATTGCTGCCAATTGAAGCTTTCTCCTCACCCTCTCCAATGAACAGTAGGTCCTTTCTTCCTCTTCATAAGTTCTAGCTTCTTCTATATGCCAACAGCCTGCCTCTGACACCACCACCTGCTTTCAGTGTGGAGGTAGGGGTCATTATTGAGCAAATTGCTTACAATACTATTGCCCAACCTGCCATACCCTGGCTCCAGAACACAATGCTTGTTTTTGCTTATGAACCTAATGCTCCTATTGCCAGAATTGGGGACATGGACCTCACTTTTGCCCTAGGCAGATTTGCTTTACTTGTAATGAGACTGGACACATCCAAGATGACTGTCCATATAAATATTATATCATTCAACAGGTAAAGGCAATCTTTAGAGGCTCCTCTTGAGAATAGAGTACTAAAACCAGGGGTTTCAGTGTATAAAGGGGGTATTGTTACAATTCTCTATGTTTTCCATTACACTTTCCTCATCTCCATCTCCATTCCCCAGTACAGACCTCCTTTCTTCATTCTCTACCAGAATGTTTACTTCCTCTTGATAGTGTTTTTTTGTTCTGCAGCACTTCTTGCTTTATGACTTCTTTTTCTATTTGTTACCATTATCTTGGGACACTCATTACTCTGCAGCTGTCTCTCTGATAACAGCTTAGTCATCCATA
>JBBPUB010000232.1:0-21480 GCA_038094415.1 Xerocomus alliaceus | reverse complement strand
GTTAACAAAGGCATTGCCTCAAGTTAAGGTGGAACAATTCTGTAGAATGCTAGGACTTGATAGAGTTAGTTAATTAGGAGAAATGCGGAATCAGGGGGGAGTGTTACAGTTATTGATTGCACAATGAATGGATAGATAGTGTTATAGTTATTGATTATGCATTTTTACCATTTAGAGTATAAGCAGTGTTCAACCTGAATATGGTTAATTGTTTATGTTTGTAGATGTTGTTACCATGCTCTGTACAAGCCTCGGAGTTCACTGTTTGTGATTCCCAGTTTCTAACAGTGAACTCCAGGTAATGTGTACTTAGTTCATCACAATATAATAGTTTCTAACAGTGAACTCCAGCTGAGTGTATTCCAGCTGTTAACATCTCCATACTCTGTTCCTCCACTTGAACTCTGGCTCTTTAATGGAACATCCAACTCCACCATTACTCATGCCATCAACCTCTCTATCCATTTTGAAACTGGTAACATCACTCTGACAATGTTTTATGTCACTCTGCTGGATGGATCCTGTTCTCTTGTGCTAGGACACAACTGGCTCATCTGCTACAATCCATTGATTGACTGGGTTTTGAGCAGTATCTCATTCCACCTATCTGGATAGACTTTGCCAGCAACTCCAAGCTCTACCCCACAGCCTCTGGACTTACCTCCTTTGGCTGACCCCACACCCCCCAATCCACTGTGTTTCTATGACCACAAGGCTCTGCCCATTGCACTGATCAATGCACCTGCCTTTGCATTGGTCTGTTGCCTTCAGGGCTCTGTACAGTTTAGCCTACAACTCCACCCTAAGGATACCCAACTCTATACATCTTCCACAACTCCAGATCCTGTCAATCTCTCTGGAGTTCCTTCAGACTACCATGACTTCATGGACATCTTTAGCAAAAGCAAGGCTTCTAAGCTTGCTCCACACCACAAACATGATCTCAAAATCAACCTGAAAGAAGGCATATCTCCTCCATGTACTCCCTCTCTGCCTTCAAGCTTGAGTCACTCCAGATGTTCCTTGATGAACACCTAGCTAATGGGTTTATTTGTCCCTCCTTTTCCATCCATGCTCTAGTCCTCTTTGTCTACAAGAAGAATGATTCACTCTGCCTTTGCATCAACTTCCAAGGACTTAACAAGATCATGAAGAAAGACCACTATCCCCTTCCCTGCATCTCCAACCTCCTAGATGCTCTGAGCCAAGCTAAGATCTACACCAAAATCAACCTCTGGCATGCATACCATCTGGTCTGCATTGCTGAGAAAGATGAATGGAAGACTTCATTCTGGACCCAATATGGCTCATATGAGTGGCTAGTCATGCCATTTGGTCTCACCAATGCTCCAGTGGCTTTCCAGCAGTTTTTCAACACTATTTTTGCTGATCTGCTAGATGTTTGTGTTATAGTCTATCTTGATGACATTCTCATCTACTCCATGAACAAGGCCTCCCACAAGGAGCATGTACTCCATTGACTCTGCAAACACAGACTTTACGCCCACCCAGATAAGTACGAATTCCACACCAACTCCACCAATTATCTCAGATACCAACTCTCTCCCTCCAGACTTACCATGTCTCCAGAAAAGGTCAGAGCAATCATGGATTGATCTGAGCCTTGGAAAGTCAAGGACATCCAGTCCTTCTTGGATTTCACAAATTTCTACAGACGTTTCATTCATAACTACTCTGATATTGTTATTCCCCTAACCCAGCTCACATATAAGGGTACTTCATGGAACTTCTCTGCCAACTGTTGTTCTGCCTTCCATGCACTCAAGGATGCCTTTACCTCTGCTCTGATACTTACCCACTGGACTCTGGACACTCCAATCATAGTAGAAACCAACACCTCTAACTATGCTATTGCTGGTATTGTCTCTATCTGTTGTATAAACAAGGAAATCCAGCCAGTCACTTACTACTCTCAGATGCTCCATTCTCTGGAGTTTAATTATAACATCCATGACAAGGAGCTACTCACCATCCATAAGACATTCTGGACTTGGCGCCATTACCTTGAAGGTTCCAGAACTCCGGTTGACATTATCACTGATCACAAAAATCTGAAGTATTTTGCCACTATCAAGCTCCTGACTTACCAGCAGGTCCAGTGGTCAGAGTTCCTTTTCTAGTTCAATATGATTGTTCATTTCCATCCTGGATGCCTTAAAGCCAAGCCAGATACCCTTACTAAATGCTGGGACATCTACCCCAAAGAGAGGAATAAGGACTATGCTTGTATCAATTCCCACAACTTTTACCCCATTTTTACTCAGGAATAGCTTGCTATATCCTTACAGGCCACTTATCTTGCAGCTCTGGTTCTCTGAACCAGCACCCTCTTTGACATCGAGTCACTTTACAGTGATATTCTCTCTGTTCTGCTCTCTAACCCCATCACTGCCATCCATCTTTCTGACTCTGACCCTGATTCACACTGGTCTGTCAACTCCAATGGCTTCCTCTGTTTGAATAATTATATCTACATTCTGGATGCTAATAACCTTCAACTCCATATACTCTAGTATAAGCATGATCATCTGCTATCTGGACATTTCAGACAAAATTGCACTTTGGAGCTAATCTATTGGGAATATACCTGGCCAGGCATCTGGACATTTGTCAAGAAGTATGTCTCTTCTTGCACAGCCTGCACTTGAGCCAAGATCCCTAGACATAAGCCCTACAGACTCCTAAAATAGCTTTCAATTTCTGAGAAGCCATGAAATTCCATATTCATGGACTTCATCGAACAACTTCCCATGTCCTCTGGACACACCACCATTCTAGTTGTTGTCAATCACCTTTCCAAGCAATGTATATTCATTCTGACTGATAATAAGGTGATATCTCTGGAGCTTGCAAAACTCTTTCTTCTTTATGTTTTCTCCAAGCATGGAGTTCCCTCTCACATCACCTCCGATCAAGGTTCAGAGTTCATCTCTCACTTCTTTCACTCACTTGGAAAAGCCCTCGATATCCAGCTCCATTTCATCTCTGGTTACCATCCAAAGAGAGATGGTCAAACAGAGCATATGAATCAGACCCTGGAACAGTACCTTCAAGTCTATTGCAATTATCAATAGGACAACTGGTCTGAACTCCTTTCCTTAGTGGAGTTCACATACAACAACACTCTGAATGTGATCACTGGAGTTTCTCCCTTCTTTACTAACAAGGGCTACCATTTGAACTTAACAGTATATCCAGAGAGAGATCTTACCTCCACCAGAGCACAAGAATACTCCATCAACCTTGACTCCCTTCATTCCTACCTCTATGAGAAGATTGCTGCCACTCAGAAATGATACCAAGGTCCTGCTGACACCAAGCAAACTCCAGCACTGGACTTTAAGGTCAGTAACCAGGTTTTTATCAAGGCTATATACTTCTGATCCACACACCCCTCTAAAAAATTATCAGAGAAAAACTTAGGTCCTTACACTATTATTGCCTAAGCTGGCATACACTCCTTCACACTCCAACTCCCAGTTACTATGAAGTCCATACATCTGGTCTTTCATATATCCCAATTAGAACCCTTAGTTTCAAACACAATCCTGGACCAGACTCAGGCCCTGCCATCTCCAGTTGAGATTGAAGGTGAATTGGAGTATGAAATAGCGGAAATTCTTGATTCAAAGATTAACTGTAGGTGAAGAAATTGCAAACTGTTATACTTGGTATGCTGGTCTGGCTATGAAGGTACTGAAGATGAGACCTCCTGGCTTCTAGCCACAGAGCTTGGACATGCCTCCAAACTCATTGATGACTTTCATCTGTGGTATCCAGACAGGCCTAGACCTTACTCTAATTGATTGCTTTGTTTAATCTCACTCTATGCAGCCAAAACATGTCCATTATGGTTATACACAATATCCCTCTACCTATACTACACCTCCAACTCCAACTCACTTCCTGACTCCTCCTCCACGAACTCCCTCCTCATTGCCTCCTTCTCCTCTGCCTCTAACTCCACCAACTCTGCTACTCCATATTATCTACCAGCTAATAGCCTTCAGGGATTCAGGCCTAAGGGGGAAATACTATCACATACCACTCCAACTCTGGTACTCCAGTACTCTCCAGTAAATCTCTGGTACAATCTCTGGTATGATCTCCTAGATATCTCTTATCTTATCTCTCATATTCTCAATTTATATGATCTCCTTTAGTTATTCTCATTCTTAGTTCCTTTGAGCAGGTGTCTTGCTTAGTACAACAGCCTAACATCTGTCTCTGACCTGTCCTGGACCTGTTTTAGACATCTGTCTCTGACTTGTCTCTGATCTGTCTCAGGCATGTCCCTAACCTGTCTTCAACTTTGATATATCATTACTCATTCTGTTTCTGTCACATACTGGTCCAACTCTGATATTCCGGTGTCATCTCCGACACATCTCCGGCACAATATCCATGATACCCTTTCACCTAGTTTTTTGAACATTCGATTCATAGATTCTTCTAGTTAGTTCTACTCCTGCTCCTCCAGTATCTGTTTCCTGAACTCCATCTTACTCATCCAATTACTTATCCTTATTCATATCTTACAAATCTCCTTTGTTCTGTTACTAATCCAGTGCAACTCTGTAGTATAAATACTATACTTCTGATCTGTACATTCTCCAGTTTGAATATCAACTTAGTCTCCTCTAGACGACTCTGACTTTGAGCCTAGTGCTCATCTGACCCCTGACCCTGAGGATAGCAAGTACAAGGGCATGACACATAAGTCCTGTGCTAAAAATCCTCACCCACTCCGTTTCGCCTTCTCCTCCTTGCCCTCCATCTGCCACTCCATTCTGGACCTCATTGGACTTGTCCAGAGGAACCGGACTTAACAGTTTCATCTTTAACAATCTGTCACATTCCATTACTAATCCATCCAGACTCCATAGTATAAATATGGTACTCCAACTTGTACATACTTCAGTTTGAATATCAAATTAGTCTCCTTCTTATGCTTCTGACCTTGAGCCCTGTGCTTATCTGACCTCTGATTCTGAGAATAATGAGTACAAGAGTGCAACACATAAGTCCTGCATCAAATGTTCTCACCCCCTCCATTCCACCCATCCTTTCCTCACCCTCCCATTGCAACTCCATTCTGGACATTGTTGGACTCATCCAGAGGACCTGGACTTGACAAAACCCTTCTAATGGAATCTTGGAATTGTAGGAGAGAATTCAGGTGGAGTGGAAAGGGATGCCAGTTGAGAAGTGTCAGAAGTTGATTGAAAGCATGCCTAGAAGGATTGAGGTAGTGATCAAGGCAAAGGAAGGCTATACCAAGTACTAATATATTCAAATACCAATCTGATATAATGAGGTGCAAAACTGTTACAATGGTGTTGCTGTTTTAAACTGAACATATCTCAGCCACATGTAAATGAAATCACATGACCCAGGGACCAATTTTATAGCTGAGAGCATGTACTTTATTCTTTCCCACATAATCTAAGTGAAATTCCCACAGGTGATTGCAGTGCACTATGCACACTGTATTTTAGTTAGTTATTGCAACAGTTTTGAAGCTCACTGTACTTACTGTACATATATACAAATGTATCTCTTACAGTATATAAGGGCTAGATAGTGAGCCACACTCAGTAGTTCAGCCCAGCCTAGTATTCACACACTCTCATCTCTTCTGTTGAGTTTACAACTCCAGAATAACTATCTCTTTATATCTTCTCTTGATTGCCAACACCAATTCTCAAACCAACCAAGTAAGTTTCCTACTTGGTTTAAAAACCTCTTCTCCCTATGTGCATCAAGGCAGCCTTGCTATCTTGATAATCAGTATAGCTAACAAATAGCAATAAGAACTCTCACAAGTAGCTCAAAAAGGTGTCCTAATATTGGGCCATTTTGGACAAATGGATCAATTGCCAAAGATATGGGACAAACAAGATCAAACACTTGCAGGGTCAAAGATAGTACTTGCTCTTGGCATTCTAACACCACTTAGATCATGTGATTTGGTTGTTATGGCACCAAGATATAGCCATTTTAAAATAGCATGTCATTGAAACACTTATTTAAGCATTATTTCAGATCTAGAATTTTAGTATTTAGTGGGCCCTCCTTTGGCCCTTATCACTGCCTCTAACCTTCTAGGCATACTTTCAATCAATCTTTGACACTTCTCAACCTCAATCTTGCCCCACTCCACCACAATTCTCTTCCAAAGCTCTTATACTTCTTTTAATGGTCTTTGTCACATACTGGTCCAACTCCAGTACTCCAGTGTCATCTTCAACACATCTCTGGCGCAATATCCATGATACCCTTTCACCTAGTTTCTCAAACATTCAATTCATAGATTCTTCTAATTAGTTCTACTCCTGCTCCTTTGGTATCTGTTTTTCTGAACTCCGTCTTACTCATCCAATTACTTATCCTTATTTATACCTTACGAATCTCCTCCATTCCATTACTAATCCAGTGCAACTCCATAGTATAAATACTGTACTTCTGATCTGTACATTCTCCAGTTTGAATATCAACTTAGTCTTCTCTAGACAACTCTGACTTCAAGCCTAGTGCTCATCTGACCCCTGACCCCAAGGATAGTGAGTACAAGGGCATGACATATAAGTCCTATGCCAAAAATCCTCACCCACTCTGTTTCGCCCTTCTCCTCCTCACCCTCCCTCTGCCACTCTGTTCTGGACCTCATCAGACTTGTCCAGAGGAACTGGACTTAACAGTCTTGGATAGCTGTTAAGCTTTTTTTTCAACATTTGCCAGAGATACTCAATAGGACTAAGGTCTAGAGGCTGAGCTGGCCAATTCAGAAGCTTGATCCTATGGGAGTCAAGCCAATTCTGAGCTTTTTTTAAGGAGTGCTTGAGGTCATTATTCTATTGAAAGATTATGCTCTCCTCAGAAATCCCAGAACTCTCCATGCTAGAAAGTAGATTGTTCTCCATGTTAAAAACCCCTAACTCCAAAGTACTCTACACCACTTTGAAGTTCTTACCATCCAGGGTCATCTCTCCCTTTCATGCACCAACTCTGGAACTGTTAGGAGCACCCTTGGACCTGATTCTCAAGGTGCTCTATTTCATTATCAGATCCTATCCTTTATTTAACAGCAGATTAACCTTATTTTTCCTTGATCTCATTTACTCCATTCTGGAGTTACATTGGAGTTAGTGGAGTTCAATGCAATCACATCTTTGTCTCATAAATACCTTCATTTCAGGTTTTTCCCCTCTTAGTTGTTCTTCTCCCCTTGAGGCAGCAACTGAGGTGGGCACTTAATGTTTTATTACCTTACATCTAGCTAATGTACAGTAGTAGGCACTTCTGCCTTCTATCCAGATAATACAGTTGTTCTTCTCCCCTTAAGGCAGCAACTAAGTAGGCACTTCTGCCTTTTATCCAGTTTTAACAGGTTATGAGCTCTGATAGTGCAAACTAACAACTGGATCCTCTGAGGAACAACTCCTACCATTCCTTATCACTCTCATGGAAATTCCCATGCTTCTCTGGCCTACTTCAAAACCTTATTGCCACTTTCTAAGCTCCCTAAGCTTCTGTCACCTAGTGTAATCAGATGCCACTTAGAATTATGCCATCAAATGATGCCAACACCACCACCTGCCCAGTACTCACTGGACTAGCCAACTTTGGAATCTAAAAACTTCAAATTGCTAGCAAATTGCACTGAGAAAAGATTATGGAGGTTGTACTTGGCACTGACCCACAACCAGTGACCACTTCTACAACCTCCACCACTTCATCAAGTACTCCCAGTACCCCAACTCTGGCCAGAGTTAGCATCTTCACCATGGAGGACCTTCGGAAATGGCAGGAGTGAGATGAGAAGGCAAAGGGAATCATTGAGAACCACATCTCCAATGCCCTTCTAATAAAAACCCAAAAGCATACCATAGCACAGGCACTATGGAACACTTTTGAAAATTCATGAAACTCTGAACCTCTTCTCTACATTCTATACATTCAGAAAACTCTTCTCCACCTCCTGGGATGAGTCTGGCACAATCTCCAATCACATTGCATCACTCTGAACCATGGAGGAACATCTTACCTCCATGAAATTTGCCATTGATGACAAACTTCTTATATTCATCCTTCTGAACTCCCTTTCCAAAACTCTGGACTGGAACTCCTTTACATTCACCATCATCAATACCATACTAGACAAAAACCTTACCTTTGATGCCATAGAGACTCAGATTGTTACTGAGGAGTTCTGGCTAAACCCCACAGGCCACTCTAACACTGCACTAAAGGCCTCAAACTTGTCCAGAAACTCCAGTGTCCCCTCCACTTGGTATGAACATCATGAAAGCTCCAGACACAACACAAAGGACTGTTTTAGCTATCAAAAATGGATAAAGGAGCTCTGTGCTGGAAAGGGAGGAAAGAGAAAGGAAAAGGAAAAGGCAAATGTGGCAGAAAATCCACCAGACCCCAACTCTGGACATCCAGAAAAGGCAAATGTAGCTAAGGAACATATATCCAGATCTTTAATTCAACACATTCAGGCCTATATGTCATTAGAAATGAAGTTACACACAAAACCAGTGATCATCATCAATTCTAAAGCAACATTACATATGGTCCCACATTGCTCATGGTTTAGAACATACTCCACACTATTTCCATCATGTCTGGTGATCTTCGGAAATAACTCCACTATATCTGCCATCAGAGTTGGAAGCATTGTGATCAAGTTCATTGTTGAGGGAAAACACTTTGAAATCACCCTAAGTGATGTCCTACTCATTCCAGAGTTCCACCTCTCCCTCATCTCAGTAAACAAACTATCCAAAACTAGACTATCCACACTATTCCCTATAAATTCCTCCTCCTGCTCTGTCCACAAGGAAGGAACTCTGATCATGGTTGGAACACATCAAGAAGGTCTATATCATGCAGTAGTCACTCCAGAAATACCATTGGAGTCAGGACTCATCTCTATGGATATCAACCTCCTTTATTGCTGTATGGATCATATTGCAATCCCCTGAATTGAACACATGGTCTGCCAAGAACAACTCCTAGAAATTGATGCTCTCATAGGAACTCTGGAGTTTTATGAATCCTGCACTCTGGGCAAAATGAAGAAACTTCCCTTTGAGCCCTGAAGTAATCCACAAGCAACATGACCACTCCAGGTCATTCACACAGATGTTGGAGGCTCTATCTTCCCCCAATCACAAGAAGAATACAAATACTGGCTTCTTATTGTTGATGACTCCCATGGATCTACTTCCTCAAAAAAAAGAGTGAAGTCCTGACCACATACTGATACTGGAAGGTGAACATCCAAGCATTCCTTTGAATAGAAATAGGATTGGAGCTACCTTTAGAAATGCACATTGACTTCTTGCACAGTGATGGTGGAGGGGAATACACTGGGGTAGACTTCCGAAATCAACTCCAAGCTGATGGTACATTGCATGAAACATCTGCCCCATACACACCTGAACAAAATGGACTGGTGGAGCACATGAATCAACCACTTTCCTTCTTGGCAAACTCCATGCCTGAGGACTCAAAACTTCCAAAGTCCTTCTGGATTGATGCAATGACCACAGCTGCATATGTTACCACCCAAAGTCCAACCTCCACACTAAACAAAGATAACTCCTACCACTTCCTATTCAAATGAAAAGTTAATCCAACCCTACTTCAACCTTTCAGATGCCTTGCCTATGCCCTAGTACCCAAGGAGTAGTGGGGGGGGGAAGTTCTGACCCCATGAAAAGAAGTGCATTATGCTTGGATACTCCTATGGACAATAGGTATACAAACTCCTGGACCTAAAAAATCACACCATCATTTCCAGCCAAAATGTCACCTTCTATGAGTCCAGATGCATTTTCAATGCAGACTCCATCCCTTGAAAGGACCCAACCCTAAACCAGTGAGAGGGACTTGTTCCCAAACATCTCCATCAACCAGAATCCATGGAACAGAAAGAGGAACCTGATAATGACCTTATATACATTCCAAAAGCAGTGGGAGAACCTCCTGACCATCCAAATGATCTAGATGACCTTGCAAACCAATTTGGCCAGCTATAACTTGATATCCCTGAAGCTCCAGAAGCTCCTTCAACACCTCTACCAGCACCTCCAGCAGCACCTCCAGCACCTTCAGCACCTCCTATATCTCCAGCACCTCCTGCACCCCCTCCTATACCTCCTGTAGCTTCTTCACATCCAAAATCTCTACCCTCAAACAGAGACCCAGCACACACTGTAAATGGTGTCTAAAGGAGCAATAGGGTTCAACAAATGGCAGACAAAAACAGAGATTATAAATGCACTCTCAATGAAGAAGCTGAATAGAAAGCTCAATGCCAGCAAGGTGACAAAACCCCAGACACATCTCCAGACCTGAAGAATGAACCTGACATTCCAAAAGTCTTTTTCTCCACTCAGGAAGAATTAAAGGAGTACATCTTTGCTAGTGTAGCAAATGCCACTGCTGGAAAAACCATTCCTACCTCTCTGAAAAAGGCATACAAAAGTCCAGATGCTGAAAAATGGAGATCTGCTGTTGAAGAGGAACTTCTGAGCCTAAACTCCAATCATATATATAAGACAGTGCCAATTCTGGATGGAGTTTTCCCCATCACCTCACAATCTGTATTTCAGATCAAATAGGATCAGAATGGGAAGATTGAGCACTACAAAGTCTGCATCATCACATGGAGCTTTACACAAAAGGAAGGAGTTAACTACCAGGAAGTATTTGCTCCTGTAGCAAATCTTGACTCTGTTCAAACCATCATCACCCTCACAGCCAAACACAATCTAGAGCTGGACCAGATGGATGTCTCCACTGCATACCTAAATGGAGAACTCAAGGAAGAACTATATCTCCTACCTCTGAAAGGAGTTCCAATCCAGCCTGAACATTGTTGGAAACTCCAGTGCTCCTTGTATGGACTCAAGCAAGCAGAATGGACTTGGAACAAAACTCTGGACAAGAAACTTGGAGAATTAGAATTCACCCACCTGGATGCTGAAACATGCCTCTATGTCCTCTGAAGCTCCAGACAGGTCTGTTTCCTTGTTGTCTACATTGACAACCTCCTACTTGCAGCAACCACTAGAAGTTACATAAACACCATCAAGGAGATGCTCTCCTCTACTTTCAAAATATGTGACCTAGGAAAAGCCTGTTACATTCTCAGAATTGAAATCTGGAGGGACCAAAAACTCTAGACCATCTCCTTAATCCAATCCCAGTATGTCCAAACTGTCCTGGAATGCACTGGAATAACAAATTGCTCCCCTGTCTCAACCCCCATGGTCCACAACTTGTCCCTTTCCACATCCAATTCAAAGAATGACATAGTAAGATCTGAAATGAAAATCAGAGGAAAAACTATCTCCTACCTTACTATTATAGGTTCCTTGATGTATCTAATGCTTGGAACATATCCAGACTTAGCCTTTGCAGTAGAAGCACTTAGTCAGTTCAGCTCTGCCCCAAAACTTTGCCACTGGAAAGCTGCAAAGCATGTTCTTGTCAAGTCTGGGTCCTCCAAACAAGTCCAACAATGTCTAGAATGGAGTTGCAATAGGAGGATGAGGAAAGGATGGGTAAAATGGAGGGGGCGAGGATGTTTGGCACAGGACTTATATGTTGCACCCTTGTACTTGTTATTCTTGGAGTCAAAGGTCAGATGAGCACAGAGCTCAAGGTTGGAAGTGTGAGGAGGAGACTAATTTGATATTTAAACTGAAGTATGTACAAGTTGGAGTACCATATTTATACTACAGAGTCCAGATGGATTAGTAACAGAATGTGACAGGTTGTCAAAGGTGAAACAGAATAAGTAATGATATATCAAAGTTGGAGACAGGTTGGGGACATGCCCAAGACAGGTCAGAGACAAGTCAGAGACAGATGTCTGAGACAGGTCTGGGACAGGTCGGAGACAGATGTTGGGCTGTTATACTAAGTGAGACACCTGCTTGGAGGAACTAAAAATGAGAATAACTGAAGGAGATCATACGAATTGGAAATATGAGAGACAAGATAAGAGATATCTAGGAGATTGTACTGGAGATTGTACTGAAGATCATGCTGGAGAGTACTGGAGTTGGAGCAGTATGTGACAATATCCCCCCCTTAGGCCTGAACCCCTGAAGGCCATTAGCCGGTAGACAATACAAAGTGGTGGAGCCTGAATTTAATCATGCCCTGATTTATAAGTCCAGTTAGTCCATGGTCACACCTTAACTTTGAACCAACACCATGTCTGAAAAACAACAACCATATGCCAACATCAAGGAGTGGGATGATGCCCATCTCACAGAATGTGAGGATGATGACAATGCATTGTGAAACACAAAGGTGGCAGAGTGGAGGTGGAGGTGGCAGCAGAGTTGGTGGAGTTGGGGGTAGAGGAGAAAGGGGCAATGAGGAGGGAGTTTGCAGAGGAGAAGTTGGGGAGTGAGTTTGAGTCAGAGGTGTAGTGTAGATAGAAGGACATCACATGTAACTGTAATGGACATGTTTTGGCCGCATGAAGCAAGATCAAATGGAGCAATCAAGCAGAGGAAGGACTGGGCCTGTTCAGGTACTGCAGATGAAAGTCATCAATGAGTTCAGAGGCATGTCTGAGCTCTGTGGCTAGAAGCCAGGAGGTCTCGTCTTCAGTACCTTCATAGCCAGACCTGCATACCAAGTATAACAGCTTGCAATTTCTTCACCTACAGTTAATCTTTGAATTAAGAATTTCTGCTATTTTATACTCCAATTTGCCTTCAATTTTAACCAGAGGTGGCAGAGCCTGAGTCTGGTCCAGGATTGTGTTTGGAACTGAGGGTTCTAATTGGGATACATGAAAGACTGGATGTATAGACTTCATAGTAACTGGAAGTTGGAGTGTGAAGGAGTGCATACCAGCTTGGGTGATAATGGTATAAGGTTCTAGGTTTTTCTCTGATAATTTTTTAGAGGGGTGTGTGGATTGGAAGTACTTAGCCCTGATGAAAACCTGGTCACCAACCTTAAAGTCTGACGCCAGAGTTCACTTGATGTCAGCAGGACCTTGGTATCATTTCTGAGCAGCAGCAATCTCCTCATGGAGGTAGGAATGAAGGGAGTTGAGGTTGATGGAGTATTCTTGCACTCTGGTGGAGGTGAGGTCTCTCTCTGGATGTACTGTCAAGTTTGGATGGTAGCCCTTATTAGCGAAGAAGGAAGAAACCCCGGTGGTTGCATTTGGCATGTTGTTGTATGCAAACTCTGCTAAGGGAAGGAGTTCAGACCAGTTGTCCTGTTGATAATTGCAATAGACCTGAAGGTACTGCTCCAGAGTCTGGTTCATACACTCTGTTTGACCGTCTCTCTCTGAATGGTAACTGGAGGTGAAGTGGAGTTGGATGTCGAGGGCTTTTCCAAGTGAGCAGAAGAAGTGAGAGACAAACTCCAAACCTCAATCAGAGGTGATGTGAGAGGGAACTCCATGCTTTGAAAAAACATGAAGGAGGAAGAGTTTTGCAAGCTCCAGAGATGTCACCTTATTGTTAGTTGGGATGAATATACATTGCTTGGAAAGGCAATTGACAATGACTAGGATGGCAGTGTGTCTGGAGGACGCAGGAAGTTGTTTAATGAAGTCCATGGATATGGAATTCCACAGCTTCTTAGGAATTGGGAGCTGTTTTAGAAGTCCATAGGGCTTATGTCTAGGGACCTTGGCTCAAGCGCAGGCTGTGTGAGAAGAGACATACTCCTTGACAAATGTCTGGATGCCTGGCCAGGTATATTCCTGACAGATTAGCTCCAAAGTGCAATTTTGTCCAAAATGTCCAGATAGCAGATGATCATGCTGTTACAGTTATTGATTGCACAATGACTGAATACATAGTGTTATAGATACTGATTATGCATTTTTACCATTTAGAGTATAAGCAGTGCTGAACCTGAATATGGTTGATTGTTTATGTTTGTAGATGTTGTTACCATGCTCTGTACAAGCCTTGGAGTTCACTGTTTGCGATTCCCAGTTTCTAACAGTGAACTCCAGGTAATGTGTACTTAGTTCATCTCAATATAACAGTTTCTAACAGTGAACTCCAGCTAAGTGTATTCCAGCTGTTAACAGGTTATGAGCCCCACACTTTAACTGCGCACTATCTACCATTGCCTTGCGCTTCTCCACCACTGAAAATTTTCCACTTTCTGATCCCACTATCAAAACTCTTTGCTTCCTCATTCACTCTACCTATTCCACTTCATCATGTCCTCTGAAAACCACAACCACCACATTTTGCCTCTTAATGGCAACAACTACACCACCTGAAGTGAAGAAATGAAGGCTCTCCTTTGCTCTAAAGGCCTCTGGTGCCTTGTGGATGGCAAGAAACTCTGCCCCACCACATCTGGTCCTGAGCAAACTGCTTGAGACATCAAGCAGGACAGGGCAGCTGGTGAGCTCATGCTCAATGTTGCTCCAGACCAGAGAGTCCATATCAGAGCAGACCAGGATGACCCCACCAAGGCCTGGGCAGTGCTTAGAAAGGCCTTCATGCAGCAAAAGGCTAGCCACTGCTTTGTGGCCTATGATGAGTTCTTCAGCATCCGGAAGCGGCCTGAAGAGTCCTTACCTGCCCTAGCTACTAGAGTTGAGGAGTCCATGGCCAGGATCCAGGATTTGCACAGCAGCAACTTCGATATGAAGACCCTGGATGATGAATTGGCCTGTATGGCCATGATTCGAGCTCTAGAACTGGAGTTTTCATCATTTACTTCATCCCTGGCCCTCCTCACAGATCTGGACAAAGACAAGGTCAAAGCAGCCTTCCAGACTGAGGAAATCCACCACAAACCGCATCCTGATGTTGTGTCATTCACGCCATCAGTCGCTGCTCTGTCTACCACCACATCTGGGTGCAGATGCATCCCCAACTCACCCTGCTTCTTCTGTGAGAAGCCAGGGCACTGCTAGTGCATTTGCCAGGCATTGCAGCATGCAAAGAGCCACTACAAGTCCTGGAAGCCAAAGGACAGGAAAGTGGACCACTCTCAGTCTGCTAAACCAGCCTCAGAGGCTACAGAGGTTGTTGAGAAGGCCGGAAATGCAAGTCTTCGTTCCAGTAATCCCACTGATCCATTTTCACCACTCCAACTGGATGCTGACTATGAATGGAATGCAGACTCGGGGGCCACTTCTCATATGACCCCACATCACCACTGGCTGCACAATTATGCCCCAAAACGCATCCCAATCAAGCTGGCAGACAATATTGTGGTCTATTCAGCTGGGGTTGGCTCTGTAGTATTCCATCCTGTCATTAATGGGAAGAGGTGTAGAGCAGTCAAGTTTACCAATGTCCTGCATGTCCCAGAACTGCGCAATAATCTGCTATCTGTTCTATACTTGACTTGGAATTCATCATTTGTTGTCCATATCAATGCAACACATATGACATTCTCTCAAGCTCCTGGACCACTGCTTTTTGTTGCAACAATCAATAGCAGCAATGCAGCATTCTTAGATGGTGAAACTGAGGCAGTTACTAAGTATGCACATCCTGCAACCACTGTCCCACTGGATCTGTCCCTCTGGCATTGCAGATTTGTGCACCACAATGCAATTGATGTCAAATCACTCCATGAGTGCAATTTGGTGATTGGGATGAAGCTGAACAACAAATCCCTGTCTGATCCCATCTGTGAACCATGCCTAGCTGGCAAGATGCATGCCAATCCATTCCCTAGCTCACAAACTCGCACCTCCAGGCCTCTAGAACTCGTGCATTCAGATGTACATAAAGTTCTCTATCGCACATTCTCTGGATTCTGCTATTGGGTCACATTCATTGATGATTACTCGAGATATCACTTTGTTCTGCCTATTCGTGCCAAATCAGATGTTTTCAGTGCATTTAAGCAGTTTAAGGCATTTGCAGAGAACCAGACAGAGTACAAAATCAAGACCCTGCGAGATGACAAGGGAGGGGAATATATGAGCAATGCCATGCTCGAATTTACCACTGAATGTGGCATAGAGCACCAGCACACTGTCTGAGCTTGCCCACAGCAGAATGGGGTGGCAGAATGTGCAAATAGAGTGCTATCTGAGCGCATTACAGCTATGTTGAAGGAATCTGGCCTTGCAATGGTATTCTGGAGCGAAGCACTTGCAGCACTTGTCCATGTGTGGAACAGATGCCCTACTGCAGCTCTGCAAAGCACTACTCCATACAAACTCTGGCATGGATGGAAACCAGATGTCTCCCACTTCCGAGTCTGGGGCTGCACTGCCTATGTGCACATTCAAAAGGACAAAAGAGCTGCACTGCAACCACATTATGAGAAATGCATGTTTATTGGCTATCCTGATGGCTACAAGGGCTGGAAGTTCTACAACCCAACCACAAAGCACACAATCATCTCAGAATGCACTGATTTTGATGAAAGGACTACCAATAGTGGCGTGACTGACACTGCTCCAAGCATGACGGACAAATCATCAGGAGTGACAGACACTAGACAAAGTGTGACGGACAATAGGCAAAGCGTGACTGACAAGCCTAATACTCCTTACATCACACCATACACTGGAGATGATGAAGATGAGCTTCCCTCAATTCCTGGTGTTCCACATCCTGGGGGGGCACCTAATTCTGATGCAGCACAGGATGCAGAACCCCATACACCTTGTCCTGCTCAAATTCCCTTAATTGATGATCCAGTCACCCCACAACCACTCCTGAGTCCTGAGCCAGTCAGACCAGCTAGTCCCATTGGAATTGGTGCTAGAATGCCACACAGAAATCACCAGCCACCCAGGGAATGGTGGAAACTCAGCCCAGCACAGCTGATTGATGATTCTGATAATTCTGATGAAGAAGCAGACATGGCTGCTTGTTTCAGTGCCAATACACCACATCCCAGGTCATATAAAGATGCAATGAAGCAAGATAATGCTCAGGAGTGGACCCAAGCTGCTTTGGATGAATTGGCAGCCCATAACTCGAATGGGACATGGAAACTGGTGCCTAGACCAAAGAATCGACCTGTTATTGGATCTCGCTGGGTATTCACAAAGAAATATTGTGCTGATGGCTCATTTGAGCAATATAAAGGCCGTCTAGTCGCACAAGGCTTCTCCCAGCATCCAGGGTTCAAATATCTTGAGGTCTTTGCTCCTACTGTGCGCTTGCCCACTCTTAGAGTCATTCTGGCGCTTGCAGCAGTCCATGACCTCCATCTCTGGTCTGTGGATGTCTCAAACGCATATCTCAATGGTGAAATGGACTGTGATGTGTACATGGAGCAGCCAGAAGGATTGCAGAGGGAAACCCAAAAGACACTATTTGCTTGCTCCAGAAAGCGCTATATGGCACCAAACAGGGTGGAAATCACTGGAATCGCAAGATGCGCACCACTCTTGAGTTCATGGGCTTCACCCAGACATATTCTGATGCTGCTGTGTACATCTATGTGTGCAGTGATGTCCAGATCATCCTACCAGTGTTTGTGGATGATATGACATTTGCATCCAAATCTCTTGATGCAATCAAGCAGGCAATCACTGATCTGTGCAAACACTTCAAATTGCGTGATTTGGGAGCTACCACTGAGATCCTGGGCATCAAGATTGATTGGAATCAATCCAAGCGCTCCCTCACCATCTTCCAGCAGCAGTATTGCATAGACATGCTGTCTAGATTCAATATAAGCAATTGCAAGCCTGTTACCACTCCTATGGAATCTGGTTTGTGTCTGTCACACAATCAGAGCCCTAGAACCACTGAGGAGCACACATTCATGCAATCTATTGACTATGGAGGTGCCATTGGATCTCTGCAGTACCTATCCTGCACAACTTGCCCTGACATTGCATTTGCTGTTGGCCAGCTTGCATCTTTCACATCAGAACCAGGTGTTGCGCATTGGAATGCAATAAAGCACTTGTTTCGCTACATTAAGGGCACTATGAGCTATGGGATCACTTATTCTCCAGATCCATCAGTCTCTGAACCATTCAGGATCTTCTCTGATGCCAACCATGGTGGATGCAAGGATTCTGGTTGCTCTACTGGTGCATATGTGGTCAAGATTGGTACTGGTGTTGTTTTCTGGATGTCAAAGCACCAGCCCATTGTTGCTCTGTCCACAACTGAAGCAGAGTATGTTGCTGCATGTGAGGCAGGCAAGGAAATAGTCTGGATGTGGAAACTGATGCAGGAGCTCGAATTTGGAGTAAATGGAGCATCAACTCTGCATATGGACAATCAGTCCGCAATTCAGGTTGCAAAACACCCAGAGCATCATGGGAGAATGAAGCACTTGGATTTGCAGTGGTATTGGCTTAGGGATGTTGTGGACAAAGGGATCATATCTCCCTCATTTGTTCCAACAGCAGAGATACCTGCTGATCTGTTGACAAAGGCATTACCTTGAGTTAAGGTAGAGCAATTCTGTAGAATGCTAGGACTTGATAGAGTTAGTTAATTAGGAGAAATGCAGAATCAGGGGGGAGTGTTACAGTTATTGATTGCACAATGACTGAATACATAGTGTTATAGATACTGATTATGCATTTTTACCATTTAAAGTATAAGCAGTGCTGAACCGAAATATGGTTGATTGTTTATGTTTGTAGATGTTGTTACCATGCTCTGTACAAGCCTTGGAGTTCACTGTTTGCGATTCCCAGTTTCTAACAGTGAACTCCAGGTAATGTGTACTTAGTTCATCTCAATATAACAGTTTCTAACAGTGAACTCCAGCTGAGTGTATTCCAGCTGTTAACACATGCTTATACCAGAGCACACAAAGTTGGAGGTTATTAGTGTCCAGAACATAGATACAATTATCCAAATGGAGGAAGCTGTTGGAGTTGATGGACCAGCATGAATCAGGGTTGGAGTCAGAGAGGTGGATGGCAGCAATGGGGTCAGAGGGGAGGGCAGAGAGAATATCACTGTGAAGTGACTTGATATTGAAGAGGGTGCTGGCCCAGAGAACTAGAGCTGCAAGATAGATGGCCTGTAAGGATGTAGCAAGCTGTTCCTGAGTAAAAATGGAGTGGAAGTTGTAGGGATTAACACAAGTGTAGTTCCTATTCCCCTCTTTGAGGTAGACATTCTAGCATCTAGTAAGGGCATCAGACTTGGCTTTGAGGCGTTCAGGGCAGAAACAAATGATTAGATTGAACTGGGAAAGGAACTCCAACCACCAGGCCTGCTGGTGAGTCAGAAGCTTGGTAGTGGCAAAATACTCCATATTTTTGTAATCAGTAATGACGTCAACCAGAGTTCCAGAACCTTCAAGGTAGTGGCACTAAGTCCAGAATGCCTCATGAATAGCAAGTAGCTCCTTGTTATGGGTGTCATAATTGAGCTCCTGTCAAGTCTAGGTTCTCCGGACAAGTCCAATGATGTCTGGAACAGAGTTGCAATGGGAGGGTGAGAAAAGGATGGGTGGAACGGAGGGGGCAAGGACATTTGGTGCAGGACTTATGTGTCGTGCCCTTGTACTTGTTATCCTCGGAGTTAGAGGTCAGATGAGCACAGAGCTCAAGGTCAGAAGCATGAGGAGGAGACTAATTCAATATTTAAACTGAAGTATGTACAAGTTGGAGTACCATATTTATACTATGGAGTCCAGATGGATTAGTAACAGAATGTGACAGGTTGTCAAAGGTGAAACAGAATGAGTAATGATATATCAAAGTTGGAGACAGGTTGGGGACATGCCTGAGACAGGTTGGAGACAAGTCAGAGACAGATGTCCAAGACAGGTCCGGGACAGATCGGAGACAGATGTTGGACTGTCATACTAAGCAAAACACCTGCTTGGAGGAACTAAGAATGAGAATAACTGAAGGAGATCATACGAATTGGGAATACAAGAAATAAGATAAGAGATATCTGGAAGATTGTACCAGAGATTGTACCAGAGATCATGCTGGAGAGTACCAGAGTACCAGAGTTGGAGCAGTATGTGACAGTATCCCCCCCTTAGGCCTGAACCCCTGAAGGCCATTAGCTAGGAGACAATACAGAGTGGCAGAGCCTGAATTTAATTGTGCCCCAATTTATAAGTCCAGTTAGCCCATGGTTGTACCTTAACTTCAAACCAACACCATGTCCGAAAAACAACAACCATATGCCGACATCAAGGAGTGGGACGATGCCCATCTTGCAGAATGTAAGGACAACGATGATGCATTGTGGAATGCAAAGGTGGCAGAGCAAAGGTAGAGGGCAAAGGTGAGGAAGGAAGAGGAGGTATGGAGGAAGGCAGAGGAGGAGGTGAGGAGAAAGAGGGAGGCAGCAGCATCAGAGGTGCAGAGGGCAGAGCAGGCATGGAAAGCAGTGGAGGAGGCCGCGAAAAAAAGAGTAAGTGCTGCCCCATAGGAACCGACTGGGACTGACCAACCACAGGCAGCGGAGGTAACCGCTCAGCAGAGCTGGAGCAAGGGAAAGGCACAGGCACAGAGCAGCCCTCCCACATGCCAGAGGTGCAACGAGCATGGGCTCAAGTGTTAGCTCAGGCTGGGCAAGTCAATCTCATGCATGGAGTGCCGTGAGGCAAAGGCAAAGTGCAAGCAGCCCAGAGAGGAGAAGCCAGAGTAGCGGAGGAAGAGAGCTGTTATGGAATTGAAGAGGCCAGTGAAGCAGGCGAGGACAGAGGGGAGTAGCACTGTAGCCAGGCCTAGTGGCTCGGGAGGTTTGGCTCTGGAGTGGGTGAAGGCCCTCCGGGGCATTTCAGAGTTGATCAAGGGACTTCAGAAGGCAGTTCAGTCACAAACAAGGTGGCAGATCTGCCAGATGCAGGTGGTGGAGGAGCTGGTGCAGCTGAAGGCAGAGGAAGTGTACAGGTCAGGCATGGACACAGACATGGGGGTGGAGAGCAGAGCAGAGGAAAAGGTGGCAGCAGAGTTGATGGAGTTGGGGGCAGAGGAGAACGAGGCAATGAGGAGGGAGTTCACAGAGGAGGAGTTAGGGAGTGAGTCTGAGTTGGAGCCATAGTGTAGGTAGAAGGACATCGCATGTAACTGGAGTGGACATGTTTTGGCCACACAGAGCAAGATCAAACGAAGCAATCAAGCAGAGGAAGGACCAGGCCTGTCTGGGTACTGCAGATGAAAGTCATCAACAAGTTTGAAGGCATGTACGAGCTCCATGGCTAGAAGCCAGGAGGTCTTGTCTTCAGTACCTTCATAGCCAAACCAGCATACCAAGTATAACAGCTTGCAATTTCTTTGCCTACAGTCAATCTTTGAATCAAGGATTTCCACTATTTCATACTCCAATTCACCTTCAATTTCAACTGGAGGTGGCAGTGTTAACAGCTGGAATACACACAGCTGGAGTTCACTGTCAGAAACTATGATATTGTGTTGTAGCTAAATACACATTACCTGGAGTTCACTGTCAGAAACTGGAAAGCGCAGACAGTGAACTCCGAGGCTTGTACAGAGTGTGCTAACAACATCTACAAACATAA
>JBBPUB010000231.1:1761-12931 GCA_038094415.1 Xerocomus alliaceus | reverse complement strand
GTGCGTTCCAGGAGCGAGATAAATATAGTATCAAGTACACATATGTACGACGGTTCCACCATTTCCCTCCCCACCCCGTACTTTTTGGCCGCGCCTAGTCTGTGGTCAAGAAACGCGACGTGGCAAGCTTGCATGGATAGCTTGACTCGCCATCTGTACCCTGTGTGAGTCCGGAAACAGATAGATCCGGGATAAATAAGACGTGCACTCGGCCTGGGAATGGAGTTCGATTCAGGAAGAGCAAATGGGTAAAAGTATGCCGTGTACTGAATCAAGGTCAAGGGGAGGAAAGAAACCACTGTAACGGAATACGAAAGCTCGAGTCAGGATGCGTCCTTGGACGGCCATATGGAATGTGTTTGGTCCGAGGCAATTATGAGTAATAATACAAAACAGCCTAGCGGGTGACTCCGGCGTCGCGCAGCTGCTTGAGGCTGTGGTGCGTCGTCGTCGTCGCCGGTGATCTTATGAAGATCGTTTGATGCGTTAGAGTGGAGGTCCTGATCGAGCTCGTTCCACGCTCGCAGTGGAAGAAGCGGTCCGGCAGTGTTGTGGGCTCATAGCGAGGGACTGCGAAAGCCAGTCAGCCGTATGCCAAGAATCCATCCTCTCAGTCCCCAAAAATCCAGTTGAAAATGCCTCCAAAAGATTGCGCGTTGGTGCAAATCCGATCATGCCTTCGAATCCGAGTAGTTAATGCCGACAAGAAATCAAGAATGATTACAGTATCATGTCACCGATGAACGGATTGTCGCAGGGAATCTGCCGGAGATGCGCCAGAAGGTGGTTCTGGCTTGGGAACGACGCCCGCCAGACCGATATAGCCAAAGTCACGGCCAATTTCCTTGACCATGGCTTTGCCCATGAGGCAAACCCAACCAAGGCCCTCGCCAGTGACGCACTGACCTGGCCAGAAGAGTTCGCCTTCCTCGTCCTCGATATCTGGCTCATGCTCCTCATGCGCTGAGAGGCTCGTTCCCACCATACGAGCAAAGGTCGTGGGATAGTGTCGGGCCAAGATCGGGAGAGTCAGGTATTTTTGAGCATGCTCCATGCAATAGCCTGCCGAAACGATGCCACTCGATTGCTCTTTGAGGGTAAATGTAAACGTTGGGCCAAATGGGGCAGTGGCCTTGGCGGCAGCCGCGATCATGTTGGCAGATGGCGCACGCCCATCAGAGGCATTGGGCACGTGAGCAACCAGGTGGGGAGGTAACGCAGCTTGGGCCGACTGTGCAGAACGTGGCGGGTTGGAAGACTGGGAAGCGACCAGTGTGACACTCGAACTGTTCGTGTTCGGCGTACCCCCTGCGCTGTTTGTAATGGGTGTCGAATTGGCGCTATTGGCGGGAGCGATGCTCGCGGGAGAGGGAAGCATCTGGGGGGTCGCTTGGGAGCCTAACGAGAGCTGGCCCGCGGTCCCCGCCGTGCCATTCATTTCCACTTTCTCCGCCTCCCGGCTGAGCGCTGCCATCTCAGACTTCATCTTCGCCCATGTGCGTTCTAGCTCAGGGTCAACCGTCAGTTTCGCTGCATAATAAAACTTGCGTGCACGGATGAAACCCTCGATCATCCAGCTGTATGGGGGAGGAAGGACTCCTGCGTGAGCGGGTGACACGGGTCAAGTTAACTGCTTACATCAAGCCCAGCAGGGCTTTTTCGCGTTCACCAAAGGTATCCTCAGTGGTCCATTTATTTTTGCACCAGCCCAAAAAAGCTTCGATAGTGACCCAAGTGTCATGGAAGCAAGCTTTCTTGCTGTAATCCTTGATCCATAACGAGTAAGCGAAACAGACGAGGGCGTCGACGAGTTCTAGACGTGCGATGATCGCCCCAAATTTATGGTATTGTGAATTTGGTGGTGGTGGATGCGATAGCGGACGATATTCCTTGTGCGAAGAAGGGTATGTGGACCAGAACCGGGCGTCGCCCGAGAATTTGAGCAGACGACCCGCATGGTGGTACTTTTGGTGTATGGCATCGAAATCGAGCGGGGAAATCTTGCCTCGCCGTGGTCGGCGGACAGGTACAAAGGAGGGTAATATGGAGGGCGCTATGGCGCGCGAAGGGATTGAGCCCAAATCTTCTCTCACTTCGCCGTCTTCCGACGGTTCAGAGCGCAGATTGAAGCTGGGAGGCTGGTTAGAGGACCTGTGGAGCGCGGGTGGGGGCGGCTGAGCGTGGAGATAGTGGTGGGAATGCTGTGATAGGGCATCAGGGTGATGGGAGATGCGCTGGCGTTTGATGGAGTCGAGGTCTTGTGAGGGATCATGCTTGCGCTTGAGTGGGGGTGGCCCAGGGGAGTTTGACCGGGACGAGGGGGGAGATGGAGGCAGGTCCGGTGGCAGCGGGGCTGAGAGGGGGCCGAGGATCTGGAAATGGAGGGGACGGGTCAGGACATGGGGACGATTGAGAGCAGGGAATGACCTCTAGACTCTTGAGGAGCTGCTCGCGCGTCCATTTGCTGTTTGCGATGGGATGAGGCGGGGAGAGACGGTGGAGGAGACAGACTGACCGTTTCCTTAGCCTGGCGTGTTGTGATGAGGCGGAGGGCGGCAGGGCAGACATTGGTGACGGTGGTGGTAAGAGGGAGAGCGGTGGCCAGCGCAACACAATGGCTGGATGAGTTGTGAGGACCCACTAGGGCGGGTGCAGAATTTAGTGCCTTGCCGGTCACAGCGCTTACGGGAATAGCCTCCACTCGACAGACCCCCTCGAAAAAAAATAAAAGACGACGACCCCCAGACCCTCGTTCCGCCGAGAAAACACTACGGTCGTTCGCGCAACGTTTATGGCGATGCACAGCTCGCCAACGACAACGTTGTTCGCCCGGCCGGCATCCTGAGACAGAGCTGACCTGCACGCCTCCTGGCCCGCGTGATTCCTATTTCCTGGCCCTCCTTTCCCCTTGTGGGTGCTTGGCAAAATATATCTGAGAATGGCCCACGTTTCGGATCTGTAACGACCGTCCTTCCATCACGCAGATGCCCAGTCACGCGCAACGCCACACCCTCCTCCATGGTCTCGAGAATTTAACCCGCCTCGCTCCCCGCCCAGCATCCCCTCCCAGCTGCCCTCATACTCGCTCGTCCGCGTCGTCGTGGAACGTGGACACGCCCAAACGAGACACGGGGTCACTAGGCAATGTCCGCACCGGCCTCTCTTCAGGAACGTCACCGAACGTCCCAGAATAGCCGTGATACGTTTGATTATGCACGTCCATTCGAGGTGCCATCCCTTATCCTCTTTTATCAACTCCCCCAAGCGCGCTGCTACGTATGTATCCGTCGAGTCCAAATGCCGCCCTCGCTTACGCTCGCCCCTGGCATATCCCTCTGATCGTCTCATGCAGACACGCTCCCAGGTGACGGCCGTCGACCGAATGGGCACTCACATACCTGATGGGCAAACAATCATCGCCACTACGACTCCGATCTAAGCGAAATTGGGCACGCCTGCCAAAATTCCGGACTTCTCTCCGGTCATGGACTGTTCAAGTAAGCCATCACCATGCATCATCTCGTCCGTCCGTCCAAAAACTCACCGCCAAGACCATTCCGCTCTTCCATGATAAGAACTGAATCGGACGACGACCCAGAAGCAGAGCGGACCTGCACTATCGCTTCGCGAATTCGGTTGCACTTTCGACGCCTTCCGCGGCCGTAGGACGATCCAGGAACCACCTTCACACGCGGAAAGCAAACCATAATGTAAAGTTTACTGTTTATGTACTGTGACGTGACAATGGCATGGAACGCTCCTGACCCGAACAGAAAGGACGCCTGAAACCCCAGAATTAATCCAGGTCTTGGCCATTTATGTCGCAGAGTAACCGAGGTCCAATGGCTCTTGCAACCCCGCGTTGGCCGCCAACCAACGCCACCGAGCCTGGTCAGTGCAAAAGACCACAGGCAACGTCAATCACAGAACGTGTGTCCCGTGGGCAAGAAAGGCGACTTGGCTAGAAGAATATCTCGGCCCACACAACGATTTCCTGTTCAGTATCAGTATCTCCGAGCTATCGACACCGCTTCCACCTTCACGGGTTTTACTGCCCCAAATTTCGTGGGATCGGCTGGCGGCGTGTGGCCCTGCCAGCGTTGGGTAAAATGGTGGCTTTTCATTCGCCAGACGGGTTCCTGTGGGTCCTCTTGTAGCGTGAATTTGTGTGCGCGCGATAAAAGATGGTCCAAAGTACATCGTAGGGTGTGTGTGCGGGGCAGAGCTGGAGCCTGGTTGAATACCGATCTTGAAGGCCGAGGTATCAAACTCTCATGGGTGTCAGACAACCTAGCACAGCGTGGTTCAGAAGAGACGCAGACGTAACGATGCGTTCAGCGCCCATCAGACGGAAATCCTGTGTCACCGTACCGGTCCCGCCGCGCTGTCCAAGACACATGGTCACAATCACCTCTCCGTTAGTCATCGAAACGAATTGCAGGTGAAAGTACCATGCCTCAGAAACACCTTCGTAGCTGCGCAGCTCGGAAAAGGTGGATTGCCCTCACAGGGTCGTCTCCTGCGAGTTATTAGATACTGCAGCCTTGTACGCGGCGAATTTGCAGACTTCACCTTCCTTAATCTATTCATGTTCTTCTGCCCAAACATCGTCACGTACATATGGGCGGCCATTTGACCAAATAGAAGCACCTTTTCAATGCTTACTAGGACCCGAACAATCAAGGCCCTTTATGCACTAGCACCGAGCGGGTCAGAGGCATATAGAGCTTCGGACAATTCCGCTGTCAAGGTTGGGCGCCGCATTCTCGTTTCTCGTGAACTTTGGTCAAGGATCCGAATTACTGAGAGGCACACATAACGTAAGATGGCACAGAAAGGGAAGAAGGGTGCAGTGCCCGTTTGGAGCGTATGTGCGCCGGGGATTAAAGTCCTATGCGAGATAGTCCTCACGTTCCAATGTACTGGACGAGGTACCCGCAGATTCGCCTTGACGCGTCGACGCGAGGGTATATGCGCGGTCTAGGTTGGGCAGTAGAACGCTGGCCAAAACCCTGGATCCGATGAATATACCGGAAATGTCTCTGATCTGCAGATGGGGAATTGATGCCGTGCCGTGAGATCACCTCTGCGGGCGCGATCATGATCGGTGAGGAAACAAGACCTGGCTGTGTCAAACTTGACATTTGCGGTCCTTCCACGTTCTTGTCAGACTCGACAACATCCTCGTCACAGTGGTGGTACACAGAGGCAAAGGACGTCACGGCGTCCGTCTGGAGTGCTGTAAAAGAAGCATTATTTATTAGCCATCAGCACTGATCGGTGGGGATGGCCAGCACTGGCCGTGCGCCACATCGCCGCATTGCTGATGGACTGAAACAAACGTCACTGTGCATACAATGACGCCACGAGTTCCTGGTTTGTATGTGCAAAGAAATGCCGCTATGGAGAGGAGAAAGGGACGGAACGCATCCCTTGGGACCGTGCTGAAGCCCTAACCTCCCATTGGAGGTAAAGTGACAAGGCAGTTGTTGCATCTTGTTTGTGCATGTTAGGATCAGAAGCTGCTGGAAAACAAATCACCTCAGAACGGGCGAGACGGTCCTGGAAATGAACACCGACTAGGCCCGGAAGGCAAACGCATCGTCTTCCTGCGGCCTCCCTTCTCCCCGATTCTCTTCTTCGAACGCGAACATCAACCTGAATTTGAAAAGCATTGGAGTCTATCTCCCAAGTGTTTCGGCGGTCATTGAGTAAAAATCGCACTAATCGACCGGAATGCCGCAGCAAGTGGACAGTGCGACGATCGTGATGTTAGATCGCGTCTGTACAGACGATATTGGACGGAAATTGCGTGTTCCAGGAAGGTGTGGCTTTGATTATATTCGTTCCACGCCTCACCGTACAAAGGGGTCGCCAAATACAGGATGCTGACATATGATGCCGAAAGTGCGCTGGTGTTGTTGCACGACGCTTCCAATGCACTGCTCGTCGATGTCAGTTTGTGTGTGGACGCCGACGTTCTTGTGTCTGCGCCAGGCACGAAGGAGCGGACGGGAGGTCCGAGCATCGAACGTCGATGGGCATTAGAGCGCAAGAGCTACGTGTGGGTCGTTGGCTACCTCGAGCGGGTTGATGTAAGTGAAGCTGGTTCTAGATATGCTCTGTCGATCTCATAGGACACGCCTTCCGCCTTTTCCCGACGACCAGTCGGAATTGCCCATACCCATGCTTCCCGCCTACCTACCACCACCGGATATCGATCCCTCGCTCGTTGTGCGTGCCATAATTATCGCACCAGTCACGAGGGATTTCAATACAGGACGAGTGCGAGATATGCTCGCGGGAATGGCAGAAGTGCCTCCCGTGTCGTACCCGGAATGCGCAGTGGAGGACGGGACGCGTGGGCCATCATGACGGCGTACACGCCCGTCGAGGATGACTACACATATATATATATTCGGACATGCGGTCCGTTTTGGCGTTTTCTAATTTCTGGTCGGCTGAGATGACGTGCGCGCGTGCAGGGGTATCTTCTATGGGGGTGCGTGGCATGAGCTAACCGAGTACGTTGTTGGTAAACAGGATGCCATTGACCTGGAGGTTTCACTGATCTGAATCGCGTCCGTTTCTCCGCGAGGTTGTGGAGCCCACGCTGGAGCCTCGACGCATCTGATCTGTGTCTGTGATAGGGTGTGGTACGCAGTGTGTACTTGTGTGCGGTGTGGCCGTCGCTGGACCAATCATACATCGCATGATTTCATCGATATGGACGACATACCCGATAAGATTAGATGGTCGAGGCGAAGCGGAATGCCGAAACGAAGCCGGGTGTATTTTCCTCCGCCTCCGCCGTGGAGAGGCGACCACCGCGCAGCGCTGGACAAAGGGCGCGCGTGCTGACGTGGAGCGTATTGGCGCGCCTTTTTTCTTTGTGTCTGGGTGTGATTTTTGTGGTGGAGGTGTTTTATATGAGCCACGTGTTGTAAGAGAGGTGTCCGGATTTGGCGAGTGCTGGATCGGGAATGGGATAGAGCGTGCCCTGCCTCGCCCTGCAAGCCGGCGCGCTGCACTTGTCCACAACGCTCTTTCTCTCCACCGCGATCATCCTCCTCGCCACTTCCACTCCGCCCCCATCTATATATCTCCCCTCCGCACCCGTCTGCTCGCCCCCGCAGGTCCCGCACTGCACCGCACCGCCGCGTACATGTCCTTCTCAAATCGCCCCACAACCTCCAGCTCCCGGTGCACATCCACCATGATAGGCTCTTGCAATGACCCCCACCCCGACCCATTCCGGCCCCCCTTGCAGCCCCGCCAGCCTGCGCCTTATCCCTCTCCTCGCGACCCTGCCGCTGCCCTCGAGTACGACTTTCCCGCATCCACCGCCTCCAGATTCCCCACCTCCTCCATTCGCCAAGACGCCCCCCAGAAGTCGAGCGCGGTGCCACCAGCACATCCTCCCAAACCCATATACCCACGGCACGATCCCCTCCACATACTCTCCCAGACGCCGCCGCCTCCACCCCGGTCCTACCCTATCGTCCTCCCAGCGCCTTCGGTGGCACCTGGCGTACTCGCAGATGGCGTCCTCACCGCCAAACTGCCCTCCGTGCGATATTACCTCGACGCTGCCACCATCGCCCCACCCGAGTGTCCGCCGCTGCCCACAGACAAGCGGGTGCTGGCCCTGGCAGCGCTCTCTGTGTTCTACCATCCTCTCCATCCAGCCCACTGGGCGTTCTGGAACAGAGAGCAGAAAAAGGCTACCGCACTCATGATTCAATCTGTCTTGGGTGAGTCTCGCCTCGCCCCCAGCCGCCTCCCCCAACCAACGCATTGACACTCGCTTCCAAGATACCACTCCTACACCTATCCTCTCTCCGATTGGATGGATCGACGTCCCAGAGAACCTCTGGATCCTCAAGAGCATGCAGCTCGCTTATGCCCCAGCCCTCGCATCACTCCCTTGGTATGCGACATATACCCCCACCGAACCCGAGAGCCGTATGAATCTCCGCAAGCGCAAACCACCCGCCATCCTCTCTTCGACGACAAACGGCGCAAGCGGTGATGAGACTGTAGATGAAGAGGAGAGGGTCACTCCTCCACCTCGCAAGCGTGCCCGGACACGCAAATCAGCTGCTTCCCGCTCCTCAGAGGGCCGTGCAAGGTCCAACGCCAACGACGACCCTGCAGACCAGGATGCCAAAGAAGGTGATGCGGCGACAGTGCCAGGTCCCGCTCCAGCGGCGTTGTTACTTGCACCCGACGTCCCTCCCACCCTCACGAAAGCTGCGAAACGCGAGCGAATCGAGTCTCCCGGAATTGTCATTTCCGCAAGCTCGGCAGATGGCTCTGTACAGCACGACACACTGGATGTGGAGGAAGCGCCGGAGCTACGCAAGAGCTTGCGTCAGCGTGAACGCAAGGCAAAGGCAGCCATCTCTGCGTCGCCAGCATCTGTCGCATCCACGCTCACGCCGTCCGTTCGGACTCGCGGCCTGTCCCAGGCACAGACGTCGTCCCGCGCATCATCCTCGGTAACCCCCGAGTCTGTCGGGGGAGGAGAGTCTGGGTCGAGTACAGCTGTCAGCTTGTGCGAGGAGGTGGCGATGAAATCCAAAGCTACCGAGAAAGTAGAGGAGGTAGCCGACGAGGAAGACGCAGAAAAGGACGCCGTCGAGGGTCCCGCTACTAAGAGGGCTCGAGTTGCCCGTCCCAGAGCCAAGGGTGGCTCTCGAGCGAGAACGGCGACAAAGAACAAGACAGATACCGTCACTGACGAGACAAAGACGAACGCGACCGTGCAAGCGCGGCCAAAGGCACGATCCAGGGCCAAGACCCGAAGACGCTGATTAGCTGTCCCGACATGTATATATCACTGCAGAATCCCACATCAGCATCGGCATCGGCATCAGCACTGGAACTATCATCATACCCTTTTCGCATTGGAAGGAACTACGCATTCTCTCTCGATCTCAAGTTGTACACACATTCGCTGTTCTGGTGTCGTTTGCACTACAGCAAGCGAGCATGTAGGTGGGTATAGAGTGGGGTTGTACTATCCGTGGGATCGCTGTGATTCCTTGTCTCTTCTTCACCCGTTCCTCTTTCCCTCTCCCTTTTTCCTGTATTTCTGAAAGTCGGATGCACTCCGCCGGTTGTGTACACACTATTGGTACTGTCACATTGCTTTGTAGAAGCGTTACGTAGCGTGGGGGTGATTTGTACCATAATATCGGGGATGTAGGAGATGTAGAAGTCGCATACTTTCTTGGAATTACGTCTTATCGGATTGGCTGATCCGAACGAGGGCGGCTAAATGACGCGACGCGTCTGTCACAAACGCGATGTGACATGAGCACGTGATTAAATGACAATGAAGTTGCACCGCCACGAACCTTGTCGGTCGTCGCTGAAGGTAACGTCGAGCACGTGGCGAGCCAGTGAACACCGACTACTTGGTTCATGCGCATGACGTTGAGATGGCAGGTATTCGTTTCTGAGCTTTCGTAGACCGTAGTCGTCGCTCACGACTCTCAGACTATGCCGTCTTTGCCCTCGCCGACTTTGACGCCAACGCGTATGCAAACGCCGTTCTCGCTGGTGAACCATACCCACCAACGTCCTCGTTTCAGCCGAAACACAAGGTCGCGCTCTCGATCCAAGAGCCCGCCAAGGAGGACATCTCCGTCGCGATCTCCAAGCTCGACCTCGGCATCGAGGACGTCAATAAGCAGATTAAAACCTTGGTACGTACCCGCTTTTCGAGCTGGTGTCGAATGCTGATGGAACGCTGGGTGGATCAGGTCACAGCGCACCACGAAGACCTATTACAGCACGCGTCCAACGCGAGCAAGCTTTCGGGCTCCCTGTTGGCCGTCCGACGCGGTCTAGACGACGTCGAATCCTCGATCGAAAAGTGGGTGATTTATTCATCTGTTTATTTCCCTCGTCGGTGGTGCAAGGACGTCGCTGAGGACGCCCTCTTCCAGGTTGCGCCAAAAGATTCGTGTTCCGTACCAGGCGCTGCAAGCACACGTCGCTCGTCTTCAACGCATACAGCAAGCCCACGATGCACTCCGCCGCATGGCGCGGTTCGCTGTCCTTACGAAGCGACTCGAGGCGCAGATGAACGAATTGGGCGGGTATGCCATCGCGGGGGGTGGCGGAGCGAACGCGGCTGCTGGGGATCACCAGGAGGACAAGGAACGGACGATCGCCAAGGCTGCGTTGAGCATCGCCGAATTGAGTACGTTGTTACGTCTTTGGCGTGTAGAATGACTGGATCATTTGACGGCGGACAGGTGCACTGCTCGATGGACCCGACGGAGATGACCCACACGGGACACGCACTCGTCCTGATGGTGAGTCGTCGGTATCGACGAGCGTAAACAGCATTCCCCTGTGTTCCGTCAATGCGGCGGCCGCGTACATTCCATTTATCAATGATTCTCGAACACGGGTCAAAGAGGAAATGGAAGCCATGGTACTTCAGGGGCTTACCTCGTTGGTGTGTAGCATACATTGTGCTATTGTCACGGGCATCCTGACGTTGTTGGCAGGATCAATTGCTGCTTGCATCGTCACTGCAGACGGCGTATAATCTACGCACGTTGCCGACGCTAGTAGCAGGTCTCGTACGCGATTTGAGTGAGGCTGTGGAGGAGCGTATTCACAATGCCTTTGATCTCTCCCGAATATCGAAAGAGATCGTGGCCAAAGGTGGGTCGGCTTTCGTGGAGATTTCGATTCCTTTTCTCTGAGTATGCCGTGATTGCAGAACCTCCACAGCCCTCGCAGGGATTGTTGTACAAGTCGCGCGTACGAACGGAGCCGACGAACATCACTGCGCCTCAATTTGCAGCTGCATTGTGGACAAGAATCGAGTCACTCGTCGAGGAAATGGCGGGGTGCTGCATCAAGGTAAGGTCCAGTCGAGGTCGTCGTTTGCAAGGAGTCATGCTTTTGCGTCCAGGTTTATACCCTCGAAAAGGTACTCAATCTCAAAAAGGACCCGGTGAGTGGGGTATCGTTCCTCGACGAGGCGCTCAAGGTTCGTGTTGGCTCCCATGTCATTGCAGGTGAATGACCATGCAAACATCAGGTGATCGATGGCAAACCGAGTACTGTATTTTGGACGTCGCTGGGAAAGTCTTTGGACAAGTACGCACGTGACGCCGCCAAAGGTCGGTGATGATGTCGACGT